>JAMXDD010000019.1:0-284054 GCA_024733475.1 Syzygium grande
AGAATGGAATAAAAAAGAATCATTTCTGCGCAAAAATTATTTTCGAGAACAGAATGGTTACTAAACGTACCTCTAGCCATTCCAAGGGGAACTGCATTATAGTCTCTTACTTGCTTCTCAAAAACAATCGTTTAACTTCCAGATTTTTTGATTCACAAATACCACATTGTGGCAAATGGAGAGCATACTTTAATCATATCACCATACTGAATTAATAGCAAGATCATAATTAGAAGAGATCATTCAAGGAGAAGAAAAGATAGAGCTTAGGAAGCCGTGATTTTGAACATAACGCGATTTTATTTTCGAGGCTAAGTCCTGCCCCTTCTTAGCACAATACATTGCCTTGTATCGTAATAGTGAGCGATTCCCAATCTGGTCCGGTCCAACCCAAAAATCAGGAATCGGATCGGGAGGACTAGTTCCTAGTTTCTAAGACTGTAGATCGAACCAGCTAGTCTTGGGACCATAGATCGGACCGATCTGGTCCGGTCCAATTCCAATAGGATCAATATTAAATATTATTTGTGAATCAAGAATGGATTGTTTTATTTTTTCCTTTGTAGTTCTGATTTGATCTCAAAAGGATATGGAAAAATTTGAAAAAATATATAATATATGAAAAAATTGAATAATCGGTTCTAATGGGATCAATATTAAATATTTTTCATATATATGTAAAATATTATACATAAGAAAAAAATTAAAAAAATATATATTTACTGATCCGATTCGATTCTCACTCTAGAACCAAGAATCGGATTGCCCAAAAATTGATTCCATTTTTAGGAATTGGGAACAGGATAGATATTCTCGAGAGCTGGACCCAAATTGGTCGGCTCCGTTCAGTCCCCGTTTGGACAGCTCATCTTGTTCACCCTTATTGTATAGGCATACCTTGGTGTAGTTACAGAAGCATTGGATTCCTCTTACATAATAATAAGTAGCACAAGCATCTTTAAAGTAGAGACACTGACACTCTAGTAGTACAAGCATCTTTAAAGTGAAAACACCGACACTCTCACAAACATGTCACATGCCTAGTAGAAACACTGACACTCTCACAAATATATCACATGCCTAGTTTATTGTGGAATCCTTTTTCAGTGTTGTCAGTAGAGCTGTCTCAGGTGTCTCCATCCTTTGGCTATCGATAAGCTTGAATAAGGCTATCGATTTCCCATTGAGACAAAAGCTGGTCGGCTACTGGGTCATCACAAAATGAAGCCAATTAATTAATATATGTGTCATTCAGAAAAATCATAAGTCGCTTCAATAATGTGAGGAATTATTTGAGAATTGTACTTAAAGGACGTAATTGGAAAATATGGTATCGAGAAAGTCTTGTGGGGGAGTCTGACCCCTCCCCACACATAAATGAACCCCCTCACTGCAAGTGTCTTTCGTTTTCTCGCAAATGATCAATGCTTTAACATGTGCACCTAGTTTCCAATCAACCTAGTTTTCTTAAATTGATTGGTTCTCCTTCTTTAATTAAAACCCTAGAGATGGCCCAAAACTTCCAAAACCCTTTTCCAATTACGGAGCTGCTCCTCCTGCCGAGCAAAACCTCGGAGCTCATGAACGTCGGGCAAGGCGCTACATGACCCATATGAATACTCCAACGTGTTGATCTAGTTTGGAGGGCTATATATTGCATCAAAGTGGTTGTTGAAGGTTGGCCGAGTTGACCTAAACGCTTTCAAAATTTTTGTTTTTACTTCTTTGCTTATTCTTTGAAAAAATAATATATTATGATTCTACTCGTAATTAGAGTGTTGATGTAATTATTGTACAAAGTCCCTTGAGTGTAGAGTGAAATTAATGTACTTGCAGAGCGAGCTACCGTTCTTCTTGGAAAGGCAATTTCATCTTAAAGGCTTCAAGTATTGCATTAATGGATTCAAGCCTTGTTGATAGACAGGAAAATTATTTAAAAAGTCATAAACATATTACACAGCAGTTAATATAGTTCTAAACTTTTTAATTTGACAAATTTAGTCCTAAATATTATGACGATTTTCAAGTATAGTCCGTCCTACCAATTTTGTTAGGAGTCGTTAACATGGCAGTCCAGTTAGTGCTGGGTGTATCATATGGAACAGTCGGAGAGCCAAAAGCTAACGTGGATGATTTTTGCAATTTCATTTAAATTTTCTTTGTTTTCTTTTCCTTCATCCGAATAGAATTTGAGTCCGAGGCGCTTACCTTTTGAATCCACCTGAGCTGCTTTGATATCACCACCGTGAATCCTAACCCAAGACACCACAATTTTTTCTAATGTTCAGTGACTCAAGAAATTCAATCAAACTTATTGCTTCCATTCTTCGTTTCTGAGAATGAAAAGTGACTTTTACCTAGAAAAGAGAGAGAAAGTAGAAGGGTAAAGAGCAAGGACTTCGGAAACTCTCGTCCTCTCGGAAGGTGATCACGAAGGTTCCTACAATGCATAGTAGTTAAATGATTAAGCTCATGCTCGGTTTGTTTCGTAGTATACAAATAATTTAAAAAATATTTTCTTAAAAATGATAATTTATATTGTTTGAAATAATTAGTTAATGAAAAATATTTTCATTATTGATGATAATTTATCTATAAATATTTTCGTAAATAATGACTTTTATTTAATTATTTATTTTTTGTAAGCAATATAAATTATTATTTTTAGGAAAAAAATTTCAAATCATTTATTTTTTCATGAAACAAAGACACCATTAACTTCTTGTTTTTCCTCATTGACACCATCCAAGTTCGTTCCTCCACAGCAACAGCACCCCCACTTATTCAATGAAGCTGCAAAAATGTAAAAATAAAAGAAAAGAAAAACATCACCATTTTGGATGAATCGCTAGGGTGACGAGAGACGCAAGGCGAGAACAAAGAGCAGTCATTTAGAATTAAAACAGGGTCGGAAGTGAGTACATGGAGGGGTCCCAAGCCATCGAGTCGGATAGAGGTGTCAGCTAACTTGATGCTTGGTTGATGCTTCTTCTCCTAACAGTCTGACAAATTACTGCGAAGCTTTGGTTGCTTTTTGCTTCTTCCCCAGCTACTGCCTAGATTTGCACAAGAGCATCAGGGCCCTTCCCGGCCACAGGCAAGGGTGGTGGCCATCGCTTGGATTTGGGTGAGGGCCGCGACGCCTTTTTTCAGGAAGGTAAACCTTGAGGAAGGGAGCTAACAAAAAAAAGAAAGAAATAAAAAAAAAAAAAAAAACTCAAAACAATGTTGTTTTGATCATTGATGATCCACGTCAATACCGGCCGTGTGACGTTATATACAATTGGCGATGACTAAACAGCCATGTCAACGATTTTTCGTCCAAATTGATTGGATGTGCTATATTTGCACAAGTTTTAGGATTAATTTGATTAAATTAAAAAGTCTAGAATTTAATTAGTTGCTGTACAAAACGTTTAGAACTTTTTTGACAATTTCCTCATTGTTAGACCGTT
The DNA here is from genome assembly GCA_024733475.1 of Syzygium grande. Taxonomy (NCBI): domain Eukaryota; kingdom Viridiplantae; phylum Streptophyta; class Magnoliopsida; order Myrtales; family Myrtaceae; genus Syzygium; species Syzygium grande. Next base: position 3,456 of record JAMXDD010000019.1, read on the forward strand.
GGCGCTTGGATAATGGAGGAGGTTTAAGTGGATTGGTTGAACCACTATAATTCTCATTTTTTGTCAGTCCTAGCTTTCTCTTTCAGACTTTTGTTCTGCCTCTTTACAGAGTGTTAGAGTCAAACCCCGCATGCATCCTTGGTCCCCATCCCTCCCTACTAGCAAAGTTGAGTGCCTACCGGCTAAAACCACTATAAATTGATTTGTAATCTCTTTTATCCGTTACTCTCTTTACATTTCTAATGATTGAAGATATTTTCTATACATAGCAAATTTTGTCTACAAACACTATTTCATCCTTTGTGCTTTTCACTTTTTGCTTTTGAACTTTTGGATTTAAAAAAGTTGATTCTCAAACATTTAAATTATTTATGATTATTCTATAGCTATATCTATAGTTGGACATACTTAAAATTCCAATCCAGTATTGTAAATTCACAATTTATCTATATAAATGCAATAATAACAAAAAGTTCCTAAAGAATCGCCTCTCGTTATGACACATGGAACTCTGGATAATTAGAAAAATTTCCTTCATACCACAGAGAATTGGATTTGCTGCATTCACTACAAAAAGTGCTTCACCTAAGCACTACTAAAGCATATGCTTCCTACTCATTATGAAATATTTGTTTTTATCTCTTCGCCTTAAAGACCTACCTTTTATTATAATTAATTACCTTTAATCACTCAAATATTCTCATAAAATGTGCCTTTATATTAAAAATCAAATGATTGTGCAAATCTTTTGCCTTTTTTTGGAAATGGACTATCTATAGTTGAGGAATTGTAATGATGGCCGGTCAATGGTCTTGAGTCTCTTGACCATAAGAAACAACTATGCTTAGCCGAAGAAAAGGAAAAGAAGATCGATGATGGCCACCGCCGATGTTAAAGATTGATCAATGGTCTTCTACGCAATTTCCCGGAAAGCCTCCGCGGTTCTCGAATGCAAGTTGAGGACTTTGATGTTAAAGTCATGACGATTGACGAAGACTTTTGAGACTTCTAGGAGATTGTTTAAATATTTTGCATGATGTTTAATTTAACTAATGCCTTTATGACACTCGTTAGTGAGATTTTCATAAGAATAACATTACATTTCACATATTTATATTGAAATAGTTATGATAACATGTATATATTTTTATGTTTTGATACGTTTTTTTTTTTGCATTAAATAAAAGGGTTAATACCACGAAAAACCCCAAATTAGTATACCTATGATAATTTTACCTCAAACTAATTTTTTGACCACTAAAAACCCCTAACTAGTACATTTGTGACAAATTTACCCTCTATTATATAAGATTAATACCATGAAAAATCACAAATTGGTTAATCTTGTGATAAACAGTGGTAAAATCAAACTGGTATATCCATCAATTATCACATGTCATCAAACTTAGCAATTTGACTGTGTTTATCAAAACTTGGAGGGTAAATTTATCACATGAGTATTAGTTTAAAGTTTTTTTGATATTAACCCTAAATAAAATTCAAAATTTGAATGTCTTAATATTTTGAAAAAGTCCTCAAATTCGAAGTAATGAGTAGAAATCCTCAAACAAGGAAAAGAAGTATAATAAAAATTATTAAAGTATCCCACATTGGTTGTTTATGCGGTTTACATGCTATTTGTACGCATCTGGTCTCCCTTTCCCTATCAAGTTTTTGGGTTGGACATTTTCACATGTATCATAACCCGATTCTATCTCATTTTATTTCGATTGCACTGATTCTTGTTTGTGAAATTCTGTCCGTTCTTTTGGATTGGACATTTTAGCAACAATAACATTACATTCATTAATGGGAAGAGCTTCTATTTACATTCTTAATGTGAAAAACTTCTCCACCCGATCATCCTCCTTCAGAAATTTACAAAAGAAGAACAAGTGCATTTAGAAAAGGAAAAAGGATGTTTTTGTAAGATATAAACGATTTTGTCTTGGTTTGAACGCCTAAAGTCCGATGCCACTTTCATTAGTGAGAGACTTCATTTTGACGTTTGTATCAATACTCAAATTTATTTTAAAGTCTTGGTAGTAAAATATTACTATTTCTATTTCAACCATTTGATTGGTTTTCAAAATGAGACTAGTCCTTTATTTCCTTTTTTTCTTTTTCTAAAATACTTTCTTATTTTCTTCAAGGTGCCTTGAACTGGTTACATTCGAAAAAAAAATGATTCTCAACCATTTAAATCATTTATATTCACATTATAGCTATATCTATGGTTAAAAATATTTATATAGAAAAATTTCAAATTATTAAACAAAACCCATAGTCTTTTTCCTGAAAAATTAATTTTATGTTCATATGATAATGAAAATAATGAATTATTTCTATTATCCGATTTGAGTTTATATCAAAAAATGTTTCCATTTCATCATGTCTAATAAGAGAAAATTAAATATTTGAGATGATCTCTTGACAACTAAAGGGCTTATCTTATTATAATTAATTACATTTAACCAGTGAAATATTCTCATAAACTTAGAAAAAAAAAAATATTCTTTATTTATTATTTTATTTTTAAATGATTTTCGCCTTCACTTATATATTTATTTATAACCATTAAATTAAACTAAAACTTAATTAGGAGAAAAAAATTCAAAAAGAATTTAAACCTATTGCATGCATCTAAAGTAATTCCAAAAAACTTTTCAATTTAAATTCGAGTTCGTAAAAATTTATAATGATTTAGTCATTTTGGAATTTTAACCTTAAACTTCCTACATGAACAAAGTTAGTGCACCCCACCAAATAAAGAAAACTAGAAAAAATGGTCTTGGTTAGAGTGAAACTAATCCACACAATGCGAAAACAACTTTGATGATTTTCCTATACTTATTGATGAAATTAACTTTTAATTAAAAAAAAAATTTTTTAAAGACTTCTTGAAATTGAACGACATCTTTCAACCATTTTTACTATTTTCATATTATGTTTGCTGAAACCCAATTCAAAAAATTAACTATAAAAGTTTCTAATTATTAAACCGCATGTTATTAATTTTATGTTCATTTGATAATGAAGATTTTTTCTCCTTTCTTTTATCCGATTCAGCTGAAATCAAAATTTGTTTCATTTCATCACTGAATAAGAGAAAGTTAAATAGGAGATGTTTTGATGACAACTATAGGGAGTCTCTGTTGGTACCAATTATAGGTTTAGCTGAGGAGATTGGTTTCAACTCCTTTAGGCATGAATTGATTTTTATTTTATTTTTCTGCTTTTCCCCTTTTTAATATTTATTTATAGTGAAGTGAAATTAAACTAAAAAATTAACTAAGTGCCAAAATAAATATGAACTAATTTATCGCGCGCATTTAAATTAGATGCCAAAATACCATGAATACAAATCGACCGGAGGAAAATTAAGACGCAAATCATCCTTGAACCTCAATTTTAAAAGATAAGGACAAGACCATGCAGATGGAAAATAAAGAAAACTAGACAAAATGCTTTGAAAAAAAAGCCTAAACCCCAAATGCACAAAAACTGGAGTGATCCATCAATTCAATTGATGAAATTAACTAAATTAAAAATAAGCGTTTTGACGGGGATGAAGATAGAATTGAACTTCATTGTGCAAAAGTTTAGCCTTGATTTACAAGCTTCCCTTTCCTGCTTTTGTCTCAAAATTCCTTGAACTAACGCAAAAAGATTCTTCCTTCAAATTTTCTTTCTTCCTGTTCTTCTTTTTTCTCCTTTTTTTAACGTTTTCACTAAAATTATTTTAAATTTTTGGATCCGTAAGCTTCAATTTTTCTCTTTATAAAGTTCTCCTTGTTAAGGCTTGAACAATGAATCTTCAAATGAATTTAATTATATCCGCTTAAAATCAGGCATTGTAAGTTTCCCTCATTCAAATTTATATTCTTTTGTTCTCGTAAATCAATTTGGGTCAATTGGACGTTGGACAGAAAAATTTTTTGACTAATCAAAATTGAAAAAATTATTTTCAGAATCAATTTTGGAAGAAAATCAAAAAAAAAAAAAAACTTCTTAATTCTAATGAACAATTTTTCCATTTTAGATTCTTCTTGATTTTCTTCTTCCCACCACATGTCGATTGTCATTTGTTGGCCATCGGCGACTTCTTGCAAGTAAGTAGGCGGGGCGGGTGTCACGACCCTCGCTCGGTATAGTGAGGCCAACCTTGCCGTCGCGACCTAGGCTAGGGAGATGGGTCACGGCCAGGCGGGCTACTCCGCGGATCTTAACAGGTGAAGCCTCGTGCGGCCAAGGCAAGGTCAACCTCGCCATTTTTAGGCGTCGGCACCACTTGCTCTGCACCATTTCGTCACAATAGTAGGTGGACCAAGGAAGGAAAGAAAAAAAAAAAAAAAAAAAAAAAAAGAAATATTAAAAATTTTAAAATATTATTAATAAAAAAAAAAAAATTTTATGTAGTTAGTAAATACATTTTTTTTTTTTTATTCAAGAATAGAATTTTTGGTGGGTTATCAAATACCTTCAAAATATTTAAATTATTCCCGAAAGAGAGTAAAAAAATATTTTTAAATAAAATTAACTTTCGAATATAAAATCGTCACAAATGGCTCTTACATATCGGGCTTAATTCGAATTACCATGAAAGAATTCAGATCCAAAACGTTGCCGGCTCATATGCACCAGGCGCATGTAATTTATCGCACGAATTTTAAAGAGACCACGTAATTAGACTAGACACAATGGCCCGGTGGAGAGCTAAGATGCAAAACATCCTTGGACCCCAGATTTTGGAAAAGATAAGGACAGAACCATGCAGATGAAGAGAGAGAGAGAGAGAGCGCGCTTTGAAAAAGCCTGAACTGAAAGCACAAAAAAGTAGAGTCGTCCATCAATCAATCAATCTCCCAAAACCCCAAACATGGCCGGCGTGAGGACGGGGATGCAGATAGAAAATTTCGCATGCAAAAGTCAATTCCTTCAAATTTTCTTTCTTCTTGTCAAAGGTTCTACCAATTGATACGTTTTCACAAATAATTATTATTAAATTTCTTGATCTGTATCTTCAATTTTTGAAAACTTATAAAGTTCTCCTGTTAAGCCTTGACCAATGAATCTATAAAATCCTTCAAATTGTATCCCATTAAAACCAAGCATAGTTAAGCCTTGACCAATGAATCTATAAAATCCTTCAAATTGTATCCCATTAAAACCAAGCATCGTAGACGGTCCCTCATTCAACCACCAGCATTCTGTGGACCTAAATATTAGGTCAATCGGACGTTGGACAGAAAAATTATGACTAGTCAAAATTTGGTCAAATTTTTTGTAGTTTTTTTTCCATTTCTTTTGAAAAAAAGAAAGAAATAATGATGATGGTAACCCCCGCCGCCGTCGACAGTCACCACATGTCGATTCCAGCATTAGCCCAATGATGGAACGGCAACAATCCACATGTGAGCCCAAGCCACGCCAGGCCAGTCGCACATCTGCCCAACGCACCTGGGCCGCATGTCTTAGCGGATGACTGGGGCGAAAATGGTGCAAGGCCGCATGTGGGCCTAAGCTATCCCCTGAACCGTCTCGTGTGGAGCTAGGCTTTTGAAGCCCAATTTCACACCTATAATTTTTAGGCCTTTCACCACATTTGCCTTGTGCCTTGCAACCTCTATGACCACTCGGGCTTCAAAGCTCACGGTCCATAGCCATTTGAGCTCGAAGCTTGCAATTTGCCGTGGTTGGTTCTACTTCAAAGCTCGCAACCACCATGACCACTTGAGCTCAAGCTCAAAACTTGCGATCGTCATGGCTTCTTGAGCTCAAGCTCATGCCTAGGAGTAGAGATCGAGCGCCATAGGTGTGAGATCTATGGCTGCCGATCTAAAGGTCATAGATCTCGAGCTCCCTGGTCACCATGGCTGCTCGAGCATTTGAGGTGCGGCCAAGGCTAGCGGAAGAATGGTCGTGAGTGGGTGGGTACAAAGGAATTGCATTGGTAGGGTTTAAATATTTTAAAGAAGAAGAAGAAGAATTCTAGATGAAAGATAGAGTCAACGTTTGAATATAAAGATAAAAAAAATAAAATATCAACAAATATTTAACGACCTTTACGCCGCATCAACAAAAATTCACAACGGCCCCAAAGTATTTAGCAACATTCGAACCTATTTGAGGTTTTAATTCCAATATCAAACCATACAAATAAGCACAACAGGCCCCAAATCTTAAAAGCATGAATGACATAGAAGGCCCAAGGAACGCTACGGCCTCTACAGTAAATAGTTCTCGCATGGTTGAGTTCTTGCGTTTGATTATTTTCTTTAATAAATTTAAGTTTTTTTTTTCTTTCACGTGATTAATTCGATATAATTAGTCTATGTACTTATTTCAATTTTTAGGAGCAAATTCAAAATGCCATTTTCAACTTGACGAAAAAGAATAAAACTAGTATGTATCGATCTCCAAAGTAAGCTTGCCTTGAAATTAATAAAAAAGCTTTTTTTTTTTCTCAGTAAAGTTTATATGCTTTGTTGCGATTGTTATGTCCGTTTATTAATCCTTATGGTATTTACAGCTTGCATTTAAAAGATAGGAGAAAAATAATAGTAACAATCTTCAGCTCAATCATCATCATCTTCGTTGTCAACCATATGTGAATCCCACAATTACGCCATTGATGTTGACGATGAAGATGAATTAACCGAAGCGGAAACGCTGCAAAACTCAGTCATTAACCTGTCATCGCTCCCTCTCGCCACAACAAAATGCCCAAGCTTACCAACAACCTCCACCAAGTTGTCCCTGCACAAGAACTCGTCGCTATAAACTTTCTCCACCTCCCTATCGAAGTCCTGCACGAACACGTGCGTCTCCGCCGCGCCGCCCTTCTTGCTCCTGGCCAGCACAGCCGCCGTGAATATCGCCGACATCCTCCCCGGCGCCGCCTCATGGTACCCACTCGGCCCGTCGATTAGTATCACGTCGCAGCTCAATTCATACACGTGGTTGGGCAAGTTGTTCATCGCGAGCTTGCACTCCGAGAAGAGCAGGTTCTGCACCGGCCGGCACTCACTGCAGAACTCGCCTCTCACCGGCTCGAGCAGCCTCTTCATTTTGCCGACCCCTGTCTTGTGCTGCACGTCGTAGGCCTCAGATTCCCAGGTGTTGCTGCTCAAACCTCGAGACTAGGTGCTCATTCTCTTGAGGAAGACGGTGCAGCTGCCGAAGTTGAGGGCTTTGTACAAGAGAGCCTCGTGGGTGAGGCCAAAAACAAGGAGGTTGCAGTGGGAGGGTGCAGCGGGACAGCGGACAACTGTGGCGGTGATGGTGGCGAGCTCAGCGGACGTCATGTGGGTGGAGTTGGTAGTGGCGGTGTAGTGGAGGAGGACGTTGGATATGGAAAGTGGAAGCGGGACTGAAGAGGCAGCAAAGCCCATGGCGGTGCTTGTGACGGCGGCGGCAGCAGTGGCAGCGGCGATTAGGGTTAGAGTGAAGGCGGTGGTGAAGAAGGTGATGATGAAGATGAGCCACAATCGATTGGTGTGTGAAGATGATTGCTTTTGGATTGTGGTATGGAGGAGCATTAGCTTTGCGCTTTTCATCTTTTCATCTCTCTCTCTCTCGCGCAAATGTTCATTTCAAAGGGTATTTTTTATACTCATTTTACTTCGAGGTGGAGTTCAAACAGTGATATTATATGAGTATCGTTTCTTAATTGTCGCATAAGAAAAAAAGAGAAGAAAAATAATAAAATAATAAAAATAATTTAAATTTAAATTTGTTTTTTTTTATTAAAATGCCTTTAATCGGCTAGAATATTTAGCTGGCCGGCGATCAATGAGATTAGGTTCTCATTTGAAACCGTCATGGCCACTTCAAGCCCTTGTTTGATATAAAATCAACTTCAAACTCTTATTTGATAAAATGATGATACTTTAAACTCTTATTTGGAATTTTTCCTATTTTCTTTGGTGCGAATATGTTATCCCTAAAAAATGTTGGTAATATCTAAATGTAGTAAATGCATATGTAAAAAAAAATGTACAACCTCAAAAACTTAGGAGCCAACATTTTACGCTCATAATTGTTCAGATTCACACAATATGAAAATCAAACCTATTTAAATATCCTATTCTAGCAATATCAATAATTTATACAATACGGTTTTGCGGTTTGTTTTCAATTTCATGGTTGAGATGGACATCGTTAGAGGGCCGTCAAGCTCGAAGGGAAGGTGTTTTGGTCACCGGCAACATCATGGGGCTCGGACTAAGCGACACCATCGGCGCGGGGCTTGGTGTTGGTGGCAATGCATGAGGGTTGTAGTTGGATATGGATGTGGTCATCTTGCTCCTCGTGGTGTTCCTTGCAAAAAAAAATCAAGAAAAAGGGCAAAAAATCCAACGGTTCAAAAAAAAAAAATGAGATACATGTCCTTTATCGGTTAGAGGATATTACCCAGGTACATCAACATTTTCCCCATCGTTCTTATCCTTCAAATGTCTTCACACATTCATTCCACCACCAGCTTTCCGTGGGCGTAAAAATTAAGTCAATCAAACTAAGACAGAAAAGTTATGACTAGATTTTGAAAAATATTATTTTCAATTTCTTTAGAAAAAAAGAAAAGAATGATGACGTCAGCCTCCGCCACCACCAGGTCGCCACGTATTGCTTCCAGTGTTAGCCCGGTGGTGGAATGGCGACAAATCGCACGTGAGCCCAAGCCATGTCAGGCCCAATCACGCAGCGGCCCAGCGCATATGGGCCGCATGTTCTAGCGCATGACTGGGCCCCAATGGCGTAGGGCCGCAAGCGGGCCTAAGCTGTCCCCATACTCGTTTCATGCGGAGCTGGGCTTTTGAAGCCTAGTTCCGCACCTAGAAAGCCCTGTCCATCATTTTTGGGGCCTTTTCACCACATTTGCCTTATACTATGCATGCCATTTCCCTTACGATGTGATTTCAAAATTTCCCTCATTTATGTTCTCATTTCGACTAAGGCAATGTATTTCAAAAGTCTCTCTTTCAATTTATTCTCTCAAATTCTAATAACTAACTTGATCTTGTTTTATAAGGAAATTCCGGCAAGGGTCAACCACGCAATCTACCGTGATCCTAGGTGGGTATGAATAAAATTATTTAGGTGATAGGTTAAGCGTTCTAAACCATCATAAATAAAATCAATATTGTTATATTGTTGGAGATAGGGTTGAATTATTAAATAGTTGTTGCTCTACTGGTTTAAAATTAGGCTTTTCATGAATGAATAGATAGTCATAATGCCTAAATTACTCTTTCAAGAAAATATAAGAACATGATTTTACAGCTATTATTCCACTTAAATAAAATAATATCATAGTTTCCATAGGAGGTTATTTTGTTTGTTTAAATATTTGCATTAGAAATTCCATTGCATAAAACCAACTCATAGATTGAAATGTCGCGACTATCCAGACAAATTCAAAGGTTGGATATTAAGGCCCCCCCCTCGATCTTAAATCGAGGCCCCATGGATATCATGATTTTCTTGAATACTTTTAAAAAGATTATAGTTATTTTTCCTAAAATATTTTTAGCTCTCAAAATCCTTATTATCTATGATCAAAAGGACAAAAGTACTTCTAAGGGCCCGTCTGGTTCAAATTTTCAAATGCTATATGGGGGAATGCAAATACCTTTAGGTTAAAGTCCCTTGGTCAAATGCAAGTGGCATTTGACAAAAAATCATTTGTAAAGCTACTTTGGCCCAAGTAATATTTGGTAATTTTTTTTTTTTTTTGCAAAAGGGTTTTGGAAATTATCTTTTTATTAAAAAAAAACCTATCCTACCCTTTGTTCTTGAGTTTGCGAAGGCCCTCTGACCACCGAGGGCTTATGGTCCGGCGAGCTAGATTTGGCGCACACTCGATGTTGGGCCCCCCCGACGAGCTAGATCTGCCGGTCGGTGGTCATCCCCCAAGGCCAAAGCGACCCTTGGCGAGGGTTCTTGGCGACCAGGCGCCCGCCGCTTGGGTTGCGCCTCCTCACCAAACCTCTCATCGGCCCGATCCGGTGTCCGGCCCTCTCTTGCCCGGTCACCTCACGAAGAAGATGAAACGGTGCCAAAATGGGCAAAACCCGAAATAAGCGGAAATAAGTTAGGATAGTTTGGAGACAAAAATTTGGGTTCAACATTTGTGGAATCTTAGAAAAGCCCAAAGTTGGTTCGGACCAACTTTGGGCTTTTATTATTCAAATGCTAACATTTGGCCAATACTATCTTGAATCTTGAATCAGAGCGGTTTAGCATTTTGGGAAGGGGCTTTAGGTCGAAAGCCCATTTCAAGTTGAACAAGCGGGTAAAATAGGGCCAAATAATAACATGATTCCGTTAATTTCAAAACTAAACATATATCATCTAATTACACGTCATTAGTCAATTGCACATGCATACACGTCACGAATTAAGTCTCAAGCAAATTTTTACATGCCAATGCATACTTTCAAAACACAAACCAACATAGCACCTGAAGCCATGTCAGGGCATAAATTGACAAAGGAATTCCCTGATTACGTCACTAGAAAAATCATAAGTCGCATCAATAATGTTAGGAATTATTTGAAAATTGTATTTAAAGGACGTAACTGGAAATGTGGTACCAAAAGACCCTCCCCACACTTAAATGAAACCCGGATCGCAGGTTTCTTTGGTTTCTCAAATGACCAATGCTTTCACACATGCACCCTAATTTCCAATCAGCCTAGTTTTCATAAATTGATTGGGGCGACTCCATCTCCTACTTTAAACAAAACCCTGGGGTTGGCCGCAACTTCTAAAACTCCTTTTCCAACGACGTTGCTGCTTCTCTTGCCGAACAAAACCTCGGACCCCAAGAGCGTCGAGGCGCTACATGACCTATTTGAAGACTCGAACATGTCCATCAAGTTTGGAGGGGTATATATTGCATCAAAGGGGTTGTACAAGGTTAGTTGAGTTGATCAAAACACTCTCAAAGCTTTTTTTTTACATCTTTGCTTATTTTTGAAAAAAAAAATATATCGCGATTCTACTCAGTAAATCTTTAAAAGAGTGTTGATGTAATTATTGTACAAAGTGCTTTGAGTGTACAAAGTGAAGTTAATCTACTTGTAGAGTGAACTACAGTTCCTCTTGGAGAGGCAAATTTCATCTCTAAACGCTTTTAAAGGCTTTAGTTATTGTATTAGTGGATTCCATCCTTGTTGTTAGATGGGAAAATTGTTCAAAAAGTCATAAAACTACTATCACGGTGATTGTCGCGACCTAAGAGGTATTTGTCGATGGGTTCGAACAACGATTGATTTGTTTAAAAAGACAAACCAAATGGTTCATCAATCCAAAGACTAAGGCGGTCCCTAGCCTCATACCTCATGGCGATGAAAAAAATTTTTTTTTCTCATTTTTTACGTCGTTGATTAGAGTCGCCACTAGCCATGATTGAGGGTCGGCTAGAAACCCCGATCGAGGCGCGGGAGTGCCGCCCCAGATGCGTCTGGCCGAGATTCCAAAATTCGGGGACTTGATTACACTAGCTATTTAACCAAAGGCCCTTTTGGTACCTAAACTTGAATGCTTTCGCAAACTAACGTCTTGAGCAACTTATCAAAAAAGCTAAGATTCCGCCTAACCATTCTAAAAATAGAAAATAACAATCAATATATTTAAAGTGCGCAACCAGATAATCATGAAGAAAATAAATAACCAAATGACCTAGCATCGTCTCTAAAAAGAAAATGCAATCAAAAGCCTTAAGGTAAAGCCCTAATGGCTTATCCGATTTTTTTTTTAAAAATTTTTTTTTGAAATTTTTAGAGGGTTTTTTCTCATTTTTCATTTTTTTGAGTTTTTAAACCTAAAATATAGTGAAATTAAGCCCGAAAATGATTTTTTAAACATTTCCGAATTTTCTGATTTTTGAATTTTTCCGAATTTTTCTGAATTTTTTTAAATTTTTTTAATTTTCTGAATTTTTAAAAATATATATATATTTTTTTCAGATTTTTTTTAATTTTTTGGGTTTTTAAACATTTTCGAATTTTTTTGAATTTTTTAATTTTTTTTGAATTTTCTGAATATTTTAATATTTTTTAATATTTTAATATTTTTTTTTTTTAATTTTTTAAATTTTTGAAAATTTTTATTAATAAAATAAAGATTTTTACCGGGTCCCCGACCCGATCTGACCCGGATTCTGACCCGATTATCAAACCCGCTCAGAACCCTTTTTATACACTTTTTCCTAATTTTTTTTTGTTTTTCTTTCTTTTCCCTTTTTGTTTGTTTTTTTTTGCATTTTCTTTTTCTTTTTCTATTTTTCTTCTTTTCTTCATCCCCTCCTTCACGCCTTCTGCCCAGGACGTCTTCCCCAGAACGCTTTCTTCTTTGCTTCTTCACCGAGACGCTTCATGCCATCACCGAGATTTCGCCGGGAGCGCCCTATCACTGCCCGACGGCTCAGCCCACGCCGGTGATGTCGACAGCCACCACACCTCCACCTTCGCCGCTGGCCAACGTGGCTGCCGAACCGTTGACTAATTCCAGCCACGAAACAACATTGATGAGTAGAAATACGATTTCCAGCCACCACACTTTTCCGCCCCCAAAGAAACGCACTAAATCTCAGCAAACAAACGCACTAAATCTCAGCATCTCAGCAAACAAACATACACCAAGCAGCAAAGATAATGGATTAACGGGAGCGGCCCCAAACCACGAGTGTCGTTCTGACGACAGGAACGGCATCTCCGGCGAAGGCTTCATCGACGGCTCACTCGGGCGATGCAAGATATTCCACAAAACCGAAAGAAATCACAGAGAAAACATGAACTCAGACACCATTCGACCAATATGGGAACTAATCAAACATAAAAATCGAGTTTCAAGTACTGATTTTACAAAAAATAACTCGGGCCTCCACTTAGGCATTTCGTCGAACAGGTGATGTGCGAGTTCATAAAAGTGTTCTGACGTGAGATTTGTTGCGGTTTTTAACTCAAACGTGAAGTGAGAAGATCCATACAACCATATTTTGCCACAATAAGGTCTCGGTTTGCACAACAATGACCCAACAATGCAAGATCAGACTCGGGATCCTAAACTCAAAGAGGCTCATTGGGATATTTCAATGAGTAGGTGGGATGCACCTAAAACTAAGGGCTTCTAAGACGATTTTTGTGGGATTCAGGGCTTGTTTCTCGTTAAAAATCATTCAATAACATCATTTGGAGAAGTATAGAACCATTTTCCTCGTTCTGTGGTGTCAAGCAAGCACCGAAGGAGCTCAGTGAACCCAGCCCCCGAGAGGCAGGGGATGAGGAAGCAAAACAGGGAACTGAAACTAAACCCACCTGGTTTGTGTCCAACCGAGATGAAGTGTAGTGACTGAGAACTTGGTGGTACTGACGACGACTCGGGTTGATGGTCAGTAAACGAGCCAAACTCTCTTCCTTCAGGCACTACCCTTCCACTCTCTTGGTGTCTCCCTATGCTAGGAGGTCAAATCACGCCAAAGAAGAAGGTGTCCGACTCTGGTTTTCGCAAACTCATAGTGCACGGTGGAGAGGGGAAGAGATTTGTCCGGCCCCTCCTTGCCGATCAAGGGGTCGGAACGCTCTTTTTCACTACCCTCAATCCTCCCCTTTTTCTCTCCTCTCCAAAAACTCTCCCAGAACCTCTCCGTTCCCCCTTTTTTTTTTCCTCATCCTTTTAACCTGAGAGAGAAGAGGATCACCTGCTCTCTTTGGGGACCACGGCTGCCCCTCCGCTCTGTGCCTCGACGCGCAACGCCGTCGCTTGCTGCAGCGTTTTTCTCCTACTGTGCGAGATGCTCCTCCTCGTACCTGCGCTTCCTGTGGTCCCCCCTTGTTTGTCTTTTTTCACAAGCGTGAGAAAGACAAACAGAAATGAGGAGGGCTGGGCCAAAAATAAGGAAGAAGGGGAGGTGGGCCTAATTGGAAAAAGAAAACAATAGAAAGAAAAAGAAAAGGGCCTAATCTGGTCGGGCTAAGTCAGACTGGCCCGGCTCCACTCTCTCTTTTTTTTAAATAATTTTTAATAATTTTTTAAATAAATTATCTCTCTTTTGCACTAATTTGGCCCATTTACAAATTAAGCCTTGATCAATTGCAATGAGGCAAAATTAGGTGTCAATAATGATCAATTTAGTTCTAAATTTTTAATTTGGAAAATTTAGTCCAAAACTTTTTTTGCGATTTTCCGATAAAGTCCATCTTGCCAATTTGAGTCGGAAATCGTTGATATGGCGGTTCGATCGGTAAGAACGCCGCCTTATGTGGCATGGTCGAATGACCGATGGCTGACTTCAACGATTTTTACAATTTTTTTGAATTCTTTTTTTCTTTTTCTTTTCCTTCATCTAAATAGAATTTGAGTCCGAGGCGCTTGCCTTGTGACTCCACCTGGGCTGCTTGATATCACCATCTCATCGCGAACCCCTGACCAAAGACACCACAAATGTTTCTATTGTTCAGTGACTCAAGAAATTCAATCAAACTAATTGCTTCCATTCTTCGCTTCTAAATATGTAAAGTGAATTTTAACCAAAAAAGAGAGAGAAGTAGAAGGGCAAAGAGTAAGGGCTTCCTAAGCTCTAGTCCGCACCGGTGGAGATTATGAAGGTTCCTATAAAGCGTGGTAGTTGAATGTTTAAACTTAAGCTCCGTTTGTTTTGCATAAAATCAATGATTTGGAAAACATTATCCTAAAACTAATCACTTGTATTACTTGAAATAACTAGTCAATAAAAAAAATGATTTCATTTTTGACAACGATTATGTCTAAATACTTTCGTAAATGACAATAATAATTTTTATTTATTTATTTTTGTAAGAGATACAATACAATACAAGTTATTATTTTTGAGAAAATATTTTTAAATTGTTTGTTTTTCCGCCAGGCAAAGGCACTCTTGACTTCTACCTGCTTTTCCTCTTTGATACCATCGAAGTTCGCTCCTCCACGGCAACGACAAAGAAAAACATTGCCATTTTGGATGAACCGGTACACTGATGAGAGGCGCAAGGCGAGAACAAAGAGCATTCGCTTATAATCGAAACATGGTCGGAAGTGAGCACATAGAGGGGGCCGTCGCCGAGCTTCCAAACGATGACATAGTCCCAAGCCATCGAGTTGACTAGAGGTGTCAACCGTTAGACGGACCTTTGAAGAGGTCTCATGGTCGATGCTTGCTTCTTCCCCAACACTTTGATAAAATACTGAGAAGCTCTGCTTGCTTCTTTCGCTTCTTGCCCATCCCTCACCCGGATCTACGCGATGCGGCCCTTGCAGACCACAGACAAGGGTCGTGGCTCTCTTTTGATTTGGGTGAGGGCTCCAACGCCTTTGCCCTTGCGCCATCGCTGAGGAATTGGTGACCCGGCCGACCTTTCCGGAAAGTGAACAGTGAGGAAGGGGTAAAACGAAAATAAAAAAATTAAAAGAAAAGAAAGAAAATAAAAAATAATCTCAAAATTCTAAAAACAACGTTGTTTCGATCATTGATGGTGCACATTAGTACCGACCATGCCACATAGGATACAACTAGCGATGACTAGACCGTCATCTCAATAATTTTCGGTCAAAATTGATCAGATTGACTATATTGAAATTTCGTGCAAAAGTTTAGGAGTAAATTGACCAAATTGGAAAGTTAAAATTGAATTGGCTGCAGTACAATACATTTAAACTTTTTTTACAATTTCTCCATTGTTAGACTTTTAGCGTTGGGATAATGGAAGAGGCTACGTGGATAGGTTGAACCACTATAATTTTCTTTTTGTCAATCCTACCTTTAACTTCTCTCTCTCTGAGACTTTTTACTTTGCCTCTTCGCAGGCGTGGAAATCGAACCTTGCACGCGTCCCCTAGTCCCCACCCCCCTCCCTAGTAGCAAAAGCTGAGTGCCCCTAGCTAAAACCAAAATAAATTGATTTGGAGCCTTTTCTATGCTTTACCCTCTTTATATTTCTGATGATAGAAGATATTTTCTATACGTAGCATATTTTGTCTACGAACATTGTTTCATCCTCAGCACATTGTTTTGCAAATGTTTCGAAAATCCTAAAACAATCTGTTCATTCCCTTCTTGATTGTTTAGTTAAGTCCATTTCACACATAAGCATTTTATTTGTATAAACATTAGGTGAAATGGCACCAATTGTCCGTTTATTTTTGCCCAAAATTCAAGACCGTCCTTGTATCTATTCTTGTCCAAAATCATCCGAGTTTTTAAAAAGGGCATTGCTCATCCTTCTATTATGTCGCTACTTTTTCCGGTTGATTTATGCTGACGTGGACAATCGGAACATTGAGTGGAAGCAACATGGCAACCTTGGCCACTCAAGCTCGAAGCTCACAATCATGGCCATTTGAGCTTGAAGCTTATGACCGCCATGGTTGCTTGAGCTCAAGCTCATGGTCATGGTCATTTGAGCTCAGTCATCATCATCTTCGTTATCAACCACCTGTGAATCCCCAATTACGCCATTGATGTTGACAACGAAGATGAATTGGCCAAAGTCGAAACGCTACAAAACTCAGTCGTTAGTCTCTTATCGCCCCCTCTCTCCACAACAAAATGCCCAAGCTCACCAACGACCTCCGCCAAGTTGTCCCTGCACAAGAACCCGTCGCTATTAACTCTCTCCACCTTCCTGTCGGTCATGCACGGATACGTGCGTCTCCGCTGCGCCCGCCCTTCTTGCTCCCGGCCAGCACCGCCACCGTGAATATCACCGTCATCCTCCCCGGCGCCACCATCTTCAACCCCTCCTCATCTCTCGAGTCTCTCCTCGCATGATCACCCAGACCACCGAGTCCACCACGCCACCCGTCCGCCGCCAGGAGCTATAGCACCACCATGAGCAATCTGTGGGTAGTGTTCGAGTTTGATCACTGGAGTGAGGACAGAGGTTGGAATCTCTTCCAATAGAAGCTACCTGCCCGATAGGCTTCAACTTTCGAAGTGGCGGCGGCGCGGGAAGACCAAAGACCTTCGTTTGCTCAGAAGATCGAAGGCTGTAACGAAAGGAAGCCAGTGGTTCGGGGGGACTCGGAAGAATCTCATCTTCCGTGAAACCGAAGAACATCTTTTTGTTCTGAATCGAACTCACATCTTCATTTGCACCCAAATTCATCTTTGATCGACCGGCTGGCAGGGTCTTCCCAAACTTCTGAGCTGCCTCTGCTCTTCAATTTGATTTTCTTTTTTTTTTCTGTAAAGTTCATCCGCATTGAATTTCCTTTGACATTGTGACTGTTCTTGCTGATTAGATGTTCTTTTAACCTGGAGCTGTGCGGTTTTCTAGCTCGGGTAGCAAGAAAATAAGGGAGATCTCTTGTGGTAATCAAGATAGATAGTAGGATACGAAGGTATGAAATTGAGTTTTTAGAAATGTATGTCATAGTTGCTTTTTGAATCATAATTGCTGATGGGTGTTCGTTGAATTACTTCTGATGGAACGTGCTTGTTTGTCTGAATGGCGTGCTTTCTTTGAACTATATGCTAGGAAATTGTTCTATGCTTGAGTCGGATGTTGGGAATGCGAGCAATTTGTGCATGGACACATCTTCTCCTATTAGATATGGAGATGAGCTTCATTCCCTCTTTTCATTGTTAACGTGCATGCTATTGTTCAAAACAAAGTTGAACATAATCTTGTGTTAAATTTATAGGATCGTTCACGATCCTTGATGACCTCACAAAACTTTGTAACCATATGCTTTTTGCACTTGAGTTGTTGAACTCTTAGGTGGCATGTGTAAGATTTAATTCCGTATTCATAAATATGTAGTCTCTTATTGACAGATTGGGGAGCTCGCTAGCGACAAACATGTCAAGTACATATGTTGTCTCTTGAAAAGGTAGGTATGAAATTTTTTACAAGTCTCTTCACGTTTTCTTATCCACTTCCTGCCATTCTGAAAATGACTTGGTTTATCTGGTTCTGCTAATCAGCATGTCGGAGTTTACTCATTTGAGTTTTTGGGTTGATCTTGTACTCAGAAAAAGGATAGTTTTGAGTAGATGGTTATGGATCACTTGAGATTGAATGGAGCATATTGGGGATGGACCACTCTAGATCTTCTTGGAAAACTTGAGAGTGTGGATTCAAATGAAGTTGTTTCATGGATCCTGCAATGCCAGCACGAGTCTAGGTTGTATTTATTTGTGTCTCGACTTCTTTTTTTGTGATTACCCACGAAAAAACATGCGCAAAAAACAGAGCCTCCACTCCACATTCAATCAATATTTTCTTATTTGACAAGATGATTAAGATTTTAGCTTGGGATTAACAAATTCCATCAATTGCATTATTTACAGACGTCTTTTGGAGTGATTAGTGTTGATTTATTTATTTATATTCTAAAACTTGGCTCTTGTTGGGAAATTTGTGAATATTAAGGGTAGAATAGTAATCTAGTTTGTGAGTAGGGTTAAACACGTATATATATTTGTAACCCTATAATCACAATTAGATAATAAGAAAATTCTATTCTCCTTTCATGGTATCGAGCCCCACACACAAAAAAAAAAAAAAACCCTAGCCGCTGATTAAGGAAACTAAACCAACCGTCACGGTGAAGTCCCCCTCGCCACGGGTGGCGGCACCAACTCCGGCGACTTTGTCACCGACCCTCAGCAACCTCGTTGCTGATCTTTAGCGACCTAGATCTGGTTGTACCTTGGTGATTCAAGCCTCGGCGACCCACAACCAACCATCATCGATTGGTGACCCACGGCGACCGTCGCCGATTATAGAACCCACAAGCAGCCGTCGCCAAACCCCGGCGACCCACACGTGGCCGTCGCGAACCCGTCGATTCACGGCGAGCCGTCGCCGACTCTGGCGACCCACGAGTGCCATCGTTGAGCCCCAACGACTCGGATCCGCAACGTTCGAGTCTCCCCGCGTCGCCTAACTTTGTGATTGCTGTCGCTCAACCTTGGTGACCAGATCTAGCATTGTGTAATCCATTCCAAGTCGCTGGACCTAGCTCACCTCAAATCCGCGATGTCCAACCGAGACCCGACCCTCCATATGCAAGGAAATCTCGTCTTCTTCATAAATATCATTGTGGCTTTGATTTTATGGCTCCTACAGAGGATAAAGTTGCTGCTCCTCTCCTTGAAAGTGATGTATTCTTTGTTTTCTATTGGCATTCCTTTTGCTGCTGACTTAAGTATTTATGTGCACAATATTACGTTGAATCGAAGTAAACAAAGTGAGAATAAGCTTGCTGGTGGTTTGGTAATTTAAGTTATTACCCACCCGATAGATGGAATGATTTTATGAAGTGTTGGTGAACTGCTGGTGGCAATTGGATTGAGTCCTTTTATGTTCGGAATTACTTGCGTATTTGATTGGATTACTTGAATTGAAGTGCTGGTTACCGTGAAGTTAATTTTTGGGCTCAATCACACTATTTCTTTCACTAATGGCAAACAATTGGAACGACTTCAGGATCGGGATCCCCTTTTGGTCATTTTCAATTAACATCTGTTAAGTTGGATGGTACTAATTATCTATCCCGGTCTAAAGCTGTTGAGGTTTATCTTATCGCCACCGGACAACTTGACTATCTCACATCTACGATACCGTCGATAAGAGTAAAGCTGCTGATTGGGTTGCAGGGAGATGCGATGATTTGGACTCTATTGTGGAATATCATGGATTCTAAGGTCAGTCCTCACTTTATTCAATGTGATTACGCTAAAGGCGGTTTGGGATAAATATGCATTACTCTATTCGGGGCAAAATAATATGATGCGAGTATGTGACACGTGGGAAAAGCTGTTTGATATTCAGCGTGGAGATCTATCTTTATCCTATCATTATGCTCGATTCACGACCCTTTGCCAACGGCTGGATACTTATATTCCCCGCCTCGAATGATCCAAATGTTTTGGCCAAATGCCAAGAGGATTTGAGGGTAATATTATATCTTAAATCATTGGGGCTGAGTATTCATCTCTTCGTCAACATATTACATCTCGTAGTTCTCTTCCTCCACAGTGGATGAAGTCTTCTCCCGTGCTCTTCGCTCCACAATTCCCCGAGAAGATTTCTTCCACACCGGCTGTGGATATGAGTGCTATGCTTTCCCATGGTCCTAGTGGACGTGGAGGTCGAGGTCGTGGATGCAGTTTTGTTCATAATGGAGGTCGCGGAGGCCGTGATGGAGGAGTTGGTACTCGTGGTACCATGAATTCTGGGAATAGTCGTGGCTCACGCTATTGCCATCATTGTCAAAGAGCTGGACATACGAGAAGCTTATTACTATACACTTCACCCGAACTCGGACCACCCCGGCTGCATATGCGTACGAGTTGAGGATTCTCTTGCTCCTCCCTTCACAGTCCACCAAGTTCGACTAATGTGAAGGATACAAAGGATTCAGTTACATTAACACGTCTTTGAGTATGATACATTGGTTCGCTCTCAACAGTGACAGATCTTCAGCTCCCTCACCGCAACTCTAGCACAATCCTCCAAAGGTAGTTCATCTTGTCTCATTGTCTGCGACATCGACTCCTTGGTTATAGACTCGCGCTACCAATCACATGACCGGTAACTCTAACCTACTATCTTCATTTCATTCTACATCTCCTTTATTATCAAACTCAATTACATTAGCAAACGGCTCACAATCTCGAGATTCTTGGTATAGGAATTGCACATTTGAGTCCCTCACTTTCTTTGTCATATGTTCTTCACCTATCAAAATCTCCTTATAATTTGATTTCCGTTAGCTCATTAACTAAAGAACTAAATTGTTCTTAACCTTTTAAATCTTCTTGTTGTGTCTTTTCGGATCCGAGGACCGGATGATGATTGGTGGGGACATGAATCAAATGGCCTGTACTATCCCGATAAGAAGGTGTTAGCTCTGCAGCTTGTAAAGCGTACATCCACTGATGTATATCGAATGCATTGTCGTGCTGGTCATCCACCACCGAACATACTTCGACGTCTATT
Source organism: Syzygium grande (assembly GCA_024733475.1). Lineage (NCBI taxonomy): Eukaryota > Viridiplantae > Streptophyta > Magnoliopsida > Myrtales > Myrtaceae > Syzygium > Syzygium grande. The sequence continues at coordinate 24,431 of JAMXDD010000019.1, forward strand.
TCCTGAGTCTGAGTCTGTGAGTTCCTTTCAGTGTGAAGCGTGTCAATTTGGTAAACATCATAGAACTTCTTTTCCTTCCCGTATTCGTAGTCGTGTGTCTAGTCCATTTGAACTACTTCACTTTCGGATGTATGAGGTCCGTGTCGTGTGTCCGATGTCTTTGGATTCAGATATTTTGTTACATTCGTGGATGATTTTTCCCGAATGACTTGGTTATTCCTAATAAAAGACCGTACAGAGATTTTTCATTGCTTTCAATTGTTCTTTTTTGAAGTATTGAATCAATATAATATCTCACAAATATTTACGGTCAGATAATGCTAGAGAATATCTTGCTGCAACTTCTGGTTTCCAGCCATTTCTTGAGTCCCATGGTATTATTCATCAGACTTCTTGCTCATACACTCCCCAGCAAAATGGTGTAGCCGAACGCAAAAATCGACATCTTCTTGATGTTGCCCGTTGCCTTATGTTTCATATGCATCTACCAAAAAATTTTTGGGGCCATGCTGTTCTCACAGCATGTTATTTAATTAATAGGCTTCCAACTTCTGTTCTTCGGGGGGAGACACCATTCTCTATTTTACATCCAAATCGTCCTCTCTTTTCATTACCTCTTGGTCTTGGTGTGTGTCTGTTTTTGTACATTGTCTTACTCCAGGTCTTGATAAATTGGATCCTCGTGCTGAAAAATGTGTCTTTGTGGGATACTCTCGGACTCAGAAGGGATACAAATGTTACAGTCCTACTCGCCGTCGTATGTTCGTGTCCGCAGATGTAACATTCTTTGAAGATCAGTCATATTTTTCTTCTTCGGTGGTCCCAATGACATCTAGTGATGGTGATGGTGATGGTTGTGTCCTACCGACACTTCCACCACCTTCCATTTCTCCAGCTGCATCCAAAGAATTTCAGTTTGCTGAACGCACATATCATCGATGCAAAGATTATTCTCGACTACACAAGAACATCTTCATCGAACCTGATTCATTTGTTCCCCCATCGATTCTGATACCAGCCTCCGATCTTGATCACCCATTGCTTCCGGAAAAGGTACACGTTCTTGTGTTGGTCGTCCTGTTGATCGGTATTCTCCTTATTCCGGTCTTTCTCGATTGTGTCCGTACACATCATTCTATTTCTAATTTTCTATCCTATGATTGTTTATCTCCCACCTTCTCTGCATTTGTCTCGTCGTTGTCTTCTATATCCGTGCCTAGCGGTGTTGTGAAGCTCTTGCTCATCCAGGTTGGCGTCGTGCTATGGAGGATGAATGACAGCACTTATGGAGAACCGAACTTGGGAGCTTGCTTCCTTACCTATTGATAAGAAACCCATTGGTTGTCATTGGGTTTTACTATTAAAGTTCACTCGGATGGCACTCTTGATCGATTGAAGGCACGATTAGTTGCGAAGGGGTATACTCAAACTTATGGTGTCGACTATGATGACACCTTCTCTCCAAAGAGCCAAAATACCATCTGCTCGTGTCTCTTTATTTCACCGGGTCAGTCGATTTGGCTGGCTCCTTCATTAGTTGGATGTGAAAAATGCTTTCTTACATGGTGATCTAGTTGAGGAGGTCTACATGGAGCAACCACCGGGTTTGTTGCTCGGGGGAAGAATGTGGTATGTCGTTTACACAAGGCTTTGTATGGACTTAAACAATCTACTCGTGCTTGGTTTGGTAGATTTAGTGATGCGCTTATTAAATTTGGATTAAAGCGGTGTTAGGTAGATCATTCAATTTTCAGCTCTGTCTCTTCATTTGGTTGTATCCTTCTAGTTGTATATGTGAATGATATCATCATTCTTGGCGATGATTCGGATGGTATTCAAAAACTTCAGCAATTCCTACATATAGAATTCAAGACTAAAGATCCAGGGGCGTCTTGATATTTTCTTGGTGTTGAAGTATCCTACTCACATGCTGGTATTAATTTATCGCAACGGAAGTATGTACTTGACATTCTTAGCGAGGTTGGATTTCTTGGAGCAAAGCCAGTTGATACCCCTATGGATCCCAATGTAAAGCTTGACGCAGAACATGGAGAATTATTACATGATTCAGCGAAGTATCGGAGATTAGTTGGTAAGTTAAATTATCTCACCATCACAAGACCCGATATATCTTTTCATTTGTTAGTGTAGTAAGCCAATTCATGAGTTCTCCGCGTACTACTCATTAGGATGTCTGTGCTTCAATTGTCAAATATTTGAAGGAGCACCGGGTAAATGACTACGCTTTAAGAATTATGGTCATCTAAACACCGCAGGCTTCTCGATGTCGACTAGGCTAGATGTCCTATGGATAGAAGATCTACTTCAGGTAATTGTGTGTTTCGGGAGACAATTTAGTTGCGTGGAAAAGCAAGAAACGGCATGTTGTTTCCCGATCACGTGCTGAAGCTGAATATCGAGCTATGGCACATGTGACAAGTGAATTAGTATGGTTGAGGATGTTACTATCAGAGATTGGAATGTCACCGTCAACTCCATCGAGTGCTGTATTGTGATAATCAATCCGCTATTCATATTGCATCTAATCCCGCCTTCCATGAGCGGACTAAGCACATTGAGGTTGATTGTCATTTTGTGCGAGCAAAAGTTCAAAAAGGCGAGATTATTCTTCAGCACACAAAGACGAAAAGATCAACTAGCGTACATTTTTACTAAATCTCTACGGGGAATAGAGTGAGCTTCTTATGTAACAAGTTGGGATTATTTGATATTTACGTCCCAACTTGAGGGGGGAGTGTCTGGAAATTTGTGAATATTAAGGGTAGAATAGTAATCTAGTTTGTGAGTAGGGTTAAGCACGTATATATATTTGTAACCCTATAATCACAATTAGATAATAAGAAAATTTATTCTCCTTTCAGCTCTAAAGAGCAAAATGTGAATGACGCCTAGGGCTGCCTGTGCCGGAGGCTTTGGTGCAAATATTAGACATGATATGCATCGGTTGTGTACACTCGATGCCATGCAAGTTTTGGCCCTTTTCTCGACAAGTTAGATGTTGTTGACATCAATAAGGTGACATTGTATCCTTTGGAAATAAAGCATGTTAGATTAGCAAACTCTTACCATAGATGCAAGTTCCTGGGTGTTGTTTTATGTTTTTAAGTTTTCAACACCATGAGAGTGATGAACTTACCTTGGGCTCTGTTTTTGCATGTAAGAGGTCGATCATGTCAAGTCACGGAATTTCGATTACGTTTACTTTATAGTGTGTATAATGCTAGCCAAACATTGACGAGGGGGCTTTCTCCGAGATTGAAGTTGCTACTCTTGGATCAGATGTTCTATATTGTTGTGCCCGAACTATGATTCAGACATCGGAGCATTGTAAAACGAAGATAAATCTTTTTCTGGGATATTTAGGGAGAAGTTGATACTCGATGTCTTGTCCTCATCTTTTACAACACCACCCCCCAATTATGAAACTTAGCATCAACATTAAAAGAATATAAAGAAATGCTGATTCACATCAGCCACCACTTGTTGTATAAAACTACTTAGGGTTGATTAATACTAGCTAAGTCTCCTAATAGGACACATGTTCACAAAGAAACGCCAAATTACCAATGGAAAATACAACTGCCCAAAACTGGTAAAAAACCTGATATCCCATTTAATTAGGTGTGATGAACCAAGAAGTGAAGCATTGTTTGCTTCATTTTCAATCATTGAGAGCTACTCGCAGTAATGAAGAGACAAAGGGATACTCATTGAAATGACCATTATTCAAACCTTAGAATATTCTTACAGATGAACTCTTCATGAGAAGATGCTCCATATCTTTTGTAGTAAGTCTTGTGCGCCTGCATCAACATTATTCGTGGAATGGTTCAATCCTCGATGGTCGATTGCAAAAAAATTTACGCCGCTGTTCTCCATCAAAGCTGAAACTTTCTAATCTTAAGTCAGCTCAACAAATACACATAATTCTTGCAATACCCCAACTAACGGATGCACAACACACCGCTCATGATTACACTCAATCGAAAGCAGTCCTCTCGAAACATAGCAACATAACTAGACTAGGCTTTCAAACAAATGACACAATTGCGAGAAAGCAGACCCTTACACAGCTATTACTATGTGAAGGTAGAGCTTGAGCTCATACTTAACTATGCAAAGATAAATCACACGATTACATTCACCCGAACACCAACCGCCATATTATTCGCACTGTTCTTCAGCCGATTGGTTGGTGATCCACAACCTTGAGTTCAGCCCCATGCCTCCCACCACCGATGGAGTTAATGAATGCAGCCATCGTAACCCCATGTAGCACCAAAGTCCTCCACCTGAACGGCATCAAGAAGAAAATGTGCACGAGAGTGAAAAGTGGCATCAAGAAGAACTTGAAGCTCACGGACATCAAACGTGAAGCTTATGGGCGGACTTGAAGCTTGCGGATTTAAGAACTTCAAACTCGCGGACGATGGAACCCGGGAAAGGAGGGACGACAATGATGACTTAAAAGCTTGAGAGGAGTGAGCGAGGATTGGGTGACGAGTCGCCGAGGATTGGGTGACAGCGATTTGTTTGAGCAATGGGAGAGAGGACCACAGTCTTGCTCTCTTTTTTGCCGACAATGATTTGCTTGAGCAAGACAGTCTTGCTCTCTCTTTTTCTTCCCGATTATTTTCTTGGTTCAGAAGGAAATAATAAGATGAGTTGAGGTCTCCTGGCCTAAATTTCTCTTAAGAAAGTCCCTTTTGTTATAGATGGTGAAGGATGTAATATCCCCAACTTCACCACCGGTTGACACACGCAAAGATATGGAGATTCTAAGTAAGATGGGGAATTTTAATGAGATTCCTTGGTTGCACGTTTTAGAATCGGTTCATTATCTCTCTTCACTAGAATAAAGCAGAAATAGAAAGCAAATAAAGCGGAAGAAACAGCAATGATCTATGAATAGGAAGAAGACGCACCATTTTCTTTAGAGGATCCCCTATTTCTGTTTCAGATTCAGTTGTTTCAATTTCAGAGTCTAATGCTTGCTTTGTTCCATTTACAATCATCTCTCTGTAAGACTCCCAAGTGACGATATGTGGATTTGGACCACTTTGTCAAGTAACTTCCCACAACATATTACGCCTATCCGCACTCATTTGATATTTTTGAGCTCAATGCATCAAAAATCATTTCCATTGATCTACACTGATAAAGTAACAACTGCTGCAAAAACTCTAATTCATCAACGCCCTCGACAACTTGCGTGCTCTTGCACCAGTGAATATCTAACAACTTCAGGTTCTTCAAGTTTGACAAACCGCCTAACCTTTTTAATGAAATGCAATATCCAACAGAAAATTTTTCCAATGATCCCAAAGTAGAAACAAATTGAATATCTTGTACCTCTGGGCACCCCCATAGTCGGAATTCTTTAAGCATCTTTGGGGAGCTTGGGACAAGGAATGCTCCCCTCCAACGATCAATCAACTCGGGAGCTTGTAGCTCATTACACCCCAACTCCTCTGGCAGACACACTAAACTCTTGGAAGATTTGCAGTCCTGGATACACGATCTCTCCGACGATTCTAAGACATCGATAAATTGAACATCACATTGCTCGTGCACCTTTTTTTTCTCTCAATTTTCTCAAACTTGATGAAACGAATACAGTCTCATTTTCCAATGGAGGAAGCCCACCGAGATGTACTTGTTTCACTCGAGTACGATAGAGCTCTAAAACTATCAAGTTTGATGGAAGTTGTTGGAGGGTTTGCAAGTCTAGTCCACATAGTATAAGCTCTTTCAATAGAAAAGGGAACCCAACTCTGTAGTTGGGGCATGGACATTCGATAAGCTAAAGTTTAGCTTGCCCAGTCTAGATAACCTCCCAATCCATCTCAAGTCGCAAGTTTGAATTAAATTTGATGTGGTGGACCCACCGTTAGAGCCATCAGATAGGAGAAGTTCAACTAGATTCGTAAGGTATGAAAGGTTAGGGACAGTCAGCAACGAAGTAGAACTCAACCGTAGAATGGTCAAACTTCTGGGGAGCTTCGGCAACTCTTGTATCCCATGGCATTGAGCCAAGTCCAGTGTTTGAGGTGAAGAAACTTACTCATTGTACTGGGCAATTCCTTAGTTGGTGTGCGTGATACATTGGCAGATGATTGGCTTGGTAGTCTACCAATGGAATCTAGTAATCTTGTAATTCTTGTGAATGATACATCCAGATGCGTTAAGGACACTAATTTCGAAACTGAGTCAGGAGTTCACTCAAGTCACGACACCACCTAAGAGAGAGGTGTCGAAGATTCTGTAGCTCTCCAATTTGTTCAGGCAATTTTCTAAGTGCCGAACAAAACTCAATACTCAAATCAGTTAGCCACCTCAGTTTCCCAATAGAACAGTCAATTTCCACCAAAGACGGACATTCAGAAATAGTCAACTTCTCTAAAACTGAGTACTCGGGAAAGGTTGGTTTCCTATGTATGGAACCAATACATAGAAGAGTAAGAACCTTCAACTTCCTTGCCCCCTACAAAAGCCAATCAAACATTAGGGACGAACCAAAAATGAATGTGGATTTAGGTTACCAATTTGTATGCTATGTCATCTGATCCTCTCACTAAATGAGAAAATTATATTATAACTCTGTTAAATTTAGTCCTCAATTGAATGAGAAAATTAGACTACGAGGAAAACGGGCATACCTTGATTAGGCTCTCAACCTCATCTTCTGTTAAATCAAGGTAAGAAATATTCACCACAACCACGTTTTCTAGATGCAACAAATTAGTTGCCTCAAAACATTGATGATGAAAGGGAGAATATTGCAAACTGATCCATTTCAACTCGGGAAGACATCCCGTAAAGTCGCCTTGGAAGATTACACCATACAACCAAAGAAACCGTATACGTGGGAACCGTTTAATTTGCTTTGCAGTCATAGTATGTTGAAACAAACACCCCGATGGCAAATAGAGTGCTTGAACACTTCCCTTGATCTGCCAATGACATTGAGGAGGAGAAGAAATTTGTCAATACCCCACCATTTCATTTAGAAGAGAAAAAAATGAAACAGAAGAGTAGCTCCGAATTCAATAACGTGCATCCTCAATTAAGAACCACGTAAGCAATTTTCTATTCAAATTTGGCCATACTTTACCTCTGTTGATCTTATTTCACAAATGATGTCATCTCTATCCCACATCCTGGTACACTCTTGTTTAGCAATTGTCCTTCCAAGATCTCTAAACTGATCATGCATCTCAAATCTATCATCCTCTAAAACCTTTATCATGCACCTCTTAATAAGGACATCAATGGCATCCTCTGTGCCAAACCCACAATCTTCCCACACATACATTGGATTAGTCTTATTCTGACCGATGAAAAAGCATGCAATATCGAGAAATATTTGTTGTTGATCCGGCTCTAATGCATCATAGCTAATCCATAGCTTTCCCAAGACATCCTTATGAGGTGTTTTCCTTAGCTTCTCTAGCCTCTCTTTCCATATTCTTTTCTTTTCATGACCAAAAAGCGATGAACCTATTGCTAGAAGAGCTAAAGGTAGTCCACCAGTGGTAGAGACAATGTCGTATGAAAGAGTGTAGTAATTGGCTGGAGGAGAGTTGTCATCGGGCATGCCTACTAAAAAAGTTGGAGTGCGTCTTTGTCGCTCAACCCCTCCATTTCATAAGGCAAGATTTCATACTTAAACCCCGGATTTTGATAATGCTTTTGTCTCTAGTGGTAACTAGTATCCTAGTACCAGGACACAAAGAATTCACTCCGATTAGCTTTTGGATTTGGTTGCCCTCACTGACATCATCCAATACAATGAGCATCTTCTTGTTGCAAATTGTTTCTCCAATCATATTAATCCCATGATCAATGTTATCGATGTTACAAGTCACTCTAGAGTAAGAGATATCGGACAATAATTTTTCTTGCAGGTTGACTAAGCCCTTGGTTTTTGCTGTTTCCCTCACGTCATCCAGAAAGCTGCAGTTTTTCCCAAAGTGAGGACATAGTTGGTTGAAGATAATCTTTGCAAGTGTTGTTTTACCAATGCCACCCATCCCATAGATTCCAACGAGCCGCACACCACCAAGTCAATGTCTAATAAATTGTTTATGGCTGCTATTCGATCCTCCATTCCTACTAAATCTTCGGTCACTTGTCTTTGTTTTGTCTTGAGTCTAATCACAACCTCGTTAACAACCGACTTGATAAGATCCCCATAGCTGCCACAAAGTTGAACAATTGAGAAAAGGTGACAAATTTGCATGTTGACCAACCAGCTACAAAGCAACCAGGTGGGAACGCGATCAAGTTTAGGATATATAACAATTCAATGTTACCCACAAAGCTTTAGGAACATGATGAATTACAAACTTGAACATACATTACTAGTTTAAGTTAAAGCAATAGAGGAAGAGAAATGTTTGATCTCTATATCAAGTAGAAGAATAAAAAAAATTCTGGCAAAAGAGAATAAAAATATAAACGTCTGATAAATTACTGTAATGGTAAATTTACTTAATTCCTTCGACGTGGAAAAGAAATTTGCAAAGGCAACAGTTCCTTAACCAAGTTCTCTTAACCAAGTTCTCTAGCACACAATAGGAATCTTAATACATACATGGATTAATTTAGTATATAAAAGATGAAACAAAGCCAATTTTTATACGATGGAAATTATGTGAAAACCAAAATTATAATAACCCTATTAAGTCAGAAAAAAAATTTAGAAATCTCATGATTTAAAAAAATGAAAGAAAATTTTGAAACTTTTTGTTTAAATTAAGGGAAATTAAACTTGGAATATAATTAACGAATTTCTATAAGACCTGTACAAAATAATTTTCACAATCATGACTAGATTGTTACCCCTGGATATTTCTCCAGCTCCCATCCCTTGGTGCTATCAATTTCTTTGAGAGCCTGCCGCCATGTCTCTATATCCTCGAGAGCTAAACTTCTTCTTTTTGATCCTCCATCTTTTGCTCCAAATTTGATATGGCCTCACTGTACAATGTGGTTTTCAGTTTCACGTCATCGGGTTTCACGTCGTAGAAGATGGGCAATATGACCTTCTTTCCATCTTCTTTAGATTTAGAGGTGTTCTCTACCATTTTTGCAAGTTCACGGAGGCACCAGTGACTCGAAGCATAGTTTTTGGAGAAGATGGGTATGTAGAGCTTGGAGTCGTCAATCGCTCGCAGAAGATTGCCACTAATGCTTTCTCCTGGTCGAAGCTCTTCGTCATCGATGAAAACGCGAATCCCGACATCTACCAAGGCATGGTAGAGGCTATTGGTGATTCCGCGACGAGTGTCAGGCCCTCTAAAACTCAGGAATACCTGGTACTCACCTCCCAATAGATTGCTAGAGCACATTCCTATCACCGAGTTCGCCATAAGAGCTCACTTCGCACTTAGCAAGGCTCTCTCTCTCTATCTCTGTCTCTAATAGGCACTGTTGAAATACTTCATCTGGTACGTTATGACAGGTATGGGAAAAATCGCACAAAGCTCAAGATGTTTTGGGGTTCTTGAATGCAAGTCGAAGACTTTAATGTTAAAGTTTTTTTTTTTTTTTTGTGATGTTAAAGTCACGACGAAGACTTTTGAGACTTCTAGAAACGGTCGGTGTTTAATTTAACCTGCTCCGAAGTCTTTGAGAGGACGGCGTGCTTTGGGAACGTCATCCAACGTTTTGTCCTCTAAATTTGCCTGAAAGCTTCACCGTCCGTATCGCATCCGCCATCTATATCACCATACGTGTCCTCCACATCATGTCATGTCTTTTGGGTCCACTGTTATTGATGGCCGCTCATAATACAAAGAGTCAATACCACAAAAATTCAAAATTAATATATATAATAAATTTATCATAAATTAATTTTTGATAATTAAAAACTTCAATTTAATATACATGTGATAATTAAAAACCCCAAACTAATACGTTTGTGACAAATTTACCTTTTATTATTTTTCATTAAATTTGATTAATATTACGAAAAATCATAAACCAATACACTTATGACAAACGGAGAAAAAAACTCTAAACTAAGATACCTATAAAAATTTATCCCACGCTAATTTTTTAACCAACAAAACCACAAACTGCAGACACTTGTGATAATTTTACTCTCCGTTAGTTTCAGCTTAAATTTTATCGTCAAATTTCTTTGTTAGATAACACGTAATAGTTGATGTGTGTACCCGGTTCGGGGTTAGGCGTACCACTTTGTGATTTTTCGTGGTATTAATCTAATTTAATGGAGGGTAAATTTGTCATAAATATATCAATTTGGAGTTTTTGGTGGTCAAAAATTAGTTTGAGATAAATTTATCACATGTATATCGGTTTGAGATTTTCGAGTCAAAAAAAATTAATTTAAAGTAAATTTATCACATGTGTACTAATTTGAGTTTTTCATAATATTAATCCTAACCCTAATAGAAATGGACGTGCAGATAACTTTTTCTATTCTACCTTCTCCTCTAATTTTTTTATCAAGCTAATCATTAAATTTTTGAAATCGAGTCAATGTATGAAATTCAACTTCATGTGTTTGTCATTATCGTGGCATAACAGAGCCGTGAAAAATCACGCATAATTGATGTGGAGGACCAACTCGATTAAATTTAATTATTTTTTCGAAAAGACTTTTCTCCTTTTCTCTTTGCTTGTTTTCTTCTTCTTCTCTATTCATCTATTCTCACCATCATTGGTCACTCTGCAATGCTGGCCATCACTATACCGGAGAGCATTTTGTCATCCCTGGTGTGGTCCCATCGTGCCTCACCTCCATCCCTCCCAATGTCGAACCCTTCCGCCTAGCCATCGCTATCGACATCCTTCCATCAATCCTCATCATGCCTCTCACTCTCTCTCTCTGCACGACCTTCCATTGATGGAGGTGCTCGAGCTCAGGTCTGGGTTGCACAACATGGCCTCATATCTGAACGGCTAATTTACGATGTCCACATGGGTGTTCTAGTCGACATATTAATTGGGTAGTTAATGGTGTTAACTGCAATATCAACAATTCCCTTAATTATTGAGTCAAATTAAAAGTATAAGGACAAAATTGAAACGAAAAAGTTTCTCGACAAAATTGAATACTAAGGAAAAATTCAGGAACCACCCATGTTATTACACAAAACAAAAGAAGAAAATACGAATGATCAAGATCGTTTTTAGGTACATAAGTAAGGGAGGCAAAATTAACAGAGAAATGACCTTCATGGGCACCATATTTGCAGAGAAATGGCCTTGAATAATATATGTTTTACCTCTAACATTAGCTCGTCCAATGCAACTAAGTGATGTCAAGATGCTATTCTTTTAATTCGTTGATATTTCCCTCATGAGAACGGGCGGAAACGTTTTCTTCAATTACAAGAAAACCAATCTTCGATTTTCACCCCAAATACTAATTTCACATCCGCTAATTCCGAAATCTATCCACTCTTTGCAACAAGAGGTTTCAAAAGATCTACACTTTGCACAATCTAATTTCCATAGTTTGTTAGACTCAAAGATGTAGAATTTAGACATTTTTTCGACATCAAGGTGGAAAATGCATGCTTGAAATCATATAAGACGTGGAATAAATTATAATAAAAGTCGAGAATGATTTTTGCTATATGTCCCCTGCGTAATGGAAAATGGAGTTGAGCCAAGTAGAAAGAACGGACAAAGTATTAATCATTACATTATATTCTCTTCTCTTATAGTCCTTTTAAATAAAAGAATAACGGAAAAGGGATATGCGATATCTTTTACCCAATGGTTTTCATTTTGTTAGTAGTTGATCATCACGTTTGTCAACTTTCATGAAAGCAATGCTTATTCATAATGTTCTGTTCGAGTTTGACCATGTCTTTAATTAATCCTTTGCCTAATCTTTTGAATTATGGACATGACTAGACCTCTTAGTGATATTAGGAAATTTACTTGATTCTACTTATCTCTCGTGATTATGCCTATATCTTCTTTGATAGTGCATAACCTTGACTGATTATATTTGATATTGTGTTTATCTTATTACCTTAGATAGTCTTCTAATAAAACCTATAATACATACCCCACAAACGATGTGCCGAACTGCCTGTGAATAGTCTGTAATTAATCTCCAGATCCTAGACCATTTATGGTATCAAAACCAAGGGTAGATAAAGATATTCATCGTTATAGTATAGTGGTAAGTATTCCCACCTATCACGCTGGTGACCCAAGTTCGTTCCTAGCAACAGCGCCACTTAAGATCCGGGGATTATAAATGGAGAAGGGATTATAAAGAAGATGAGGAGTAGAATATCAGATAGTCTTCTAATAAGACCTATAAATAGGTTATCTGTGTACTCTTTTTTATAGATTGAAATATACAGAAAATTCTCCAATCCTTTTTCTGCATTATTTTCAACTAGACCAATGATTGTGGTCTCCACTAGTAAAATGATGTGATTGTCCGTGAGATATAATGCATCTCTTAAGCATCCGGAGAAATGTTTCATGGTGATGCTAAAGTTTAGACGACAAATGCCAATAACTTCCCACTTTTCTTTGGTGAGCTATCATTTATTATGAAATAAAGCTATTGGAAATTTCTATTTTATTGGTTTATGCAATGTTGTCCTTGAATTTTTATATTTTTTTTTGCAATCAAATTCTTGAACTAAGGTTAGTACGTTCACATTACACCTTTCGTTAAATGCTTATGTGACTGTTGAGTGGTTATTAAATGGCATGCTGGCTCCGACTGCCACATGGCTCCTACATGCTTATTTAAATCTGGAAATAACTAAAAATGAACAAAAGTTAAATTTATTTCATAAAGGAAAATTTGAAAAAAAAAATGAAAGACATCAAGTTTAATTCGGACCACCAGATACCTTAGGCGACGACACTACTGCTCCCACTTTTGCAGATTAAACTACTCTTCTTCCACTCGACATTCTAGGGCTTATTCCTCTAATCAACACCATCCTCACCTTATATGCTCGAGAAGGTGAGCGTATCTTGTTGTAATTATAAATAAAAGGGAAAATATCAAATAAGAACTTGAAGTATACCTCTTTTCTTAAACGAGGGTTCAAAGTGAATCTTATTTCAAATAAGAGCCTAAAGTGACAAACTTAATTTCAAATAAGAGTTTCAAATAAGGGCCTCTCACATGTTACTTTCCAAGCCACGATCAAGGGCATTTTCATCAAGGGGCATTTTTTCTTTTATTTTTTTTTTTCTCTATCATCTTCTCTTTTCTTCTTCCTTCCGCAAATGCCCCGTCCAAGCGAGCTCTAAGGCTCAACTTCTGATGTGATTGGAACCAAACAGCAGCCGTGAGAGCTTCGGTGGTGTCAGCAGCCTTCGCACATGGCGGTGAGGTTTCGCAACTCTAGCGGCGAGGTAGCGACTGCATTTAGTGCGAACTAGCTCAAACCGGTGCCCTAGGCGGCGATTTTCTAGTGTCGCCTCGACAACCACAAAATCTGGCTATTATGAGTTATCTTGTATGTGTTACTAGATCGATTATGCTATTTGTATTTGGGGCGACTGGGTGTCTTTTCACTTAACCTGTGTGATTTATTGGGATGAAATCATCCACCATCTTACAAGAGGGATCTCGTGATGAAATCTCCCACCATCTTCTTCAGTCAGACTAGAGGCCCTTCTGTCAAAATCTTTTCTTTGTCTCACGGCCAAAAGGACATCAGAGGATGGACTAGAACGATTCTCGTTTCCAAGTAAAATGAAATGGAATTTATCGGACACTGATCTCCGTCCCTTTGAAAAGCTATGCAAACTTCCAGTAAAAAATATGGGAAATGTTCGAATAAAAACCTAAAGTGACGTCTTTTTTTCTCAAAAGAGAGCCCAATATGAAGCCAATTTTGTCTCAAACAAGGATCTCAGCTTCACGTGCCCCTCACGTGTCACTTTCCAAACCAAGGTTAAAGGTAGTTTCACAAGGCCATTTTTAGTTAAATCTTTTCCTCTCCTCTTTTTTTTCCTCGAATTCCGTTGGAGGTAGACTCATCAAGATTCAAATCCCTCAGATTTGGAGAAATGGTTAATAAAACACCCAAGAAGATAGAAATTGCATATCCTTATTTTGAATCTTTTCAAGGTCTTCCAGAGCAGAGATACTTCTCCTTCAGAGCCTTAAACTCTGTCTGTGTCCAGAAACGGCCCCATCCGATGTCAACTTTTTTTAGCAAGCTTGAACCTGTTGGGCAACAAATTTTCTTGCCCTTTGAGAGGCTGAAGAAATACAAGTTTCAAGTATACTGAATGCTGGGTCGCCGGTGGCGAGGACCGCGAAATACAGCATCCCTCACCTCTCGAACTATCTCTCCATTTGGGAGGATTCCGCTCCGCGCTCGGCTACCCAGGCGTTTAATGTGGGCACGATAACTGGTATGCCAGAACTACGTCTTTCCCATTGAGAGCTCCGCCTGCCAAAATAAAACCAGAATTAGAAGATTGGGCTTCCTTGTACCTATCATAATGTTTCAGCATTCTTAAGACCAATGAGTTGGGCAGAGAAGGGGGATCGCACTTCTAATGCTCTTTCCAAGTAAGTCCTTCGGATGAAAAATAGTCTTAGAATTATTATGTCCCAAATGTCGATTCCAATCGCAATAATGATTGAGTTAAATCGATGAGATCGGGAGAGAGGAAGCAGGTGAAGATTCCAAGTGTTGCCATCGCCCTGGATCTAGGCAAGCAACCCTTGCCGTCAAGTGCACTGCCGCTAGAAGGTCCCTCCCACACGGCAGCCAGGATCGCAACCTTGCCTATACCGAGGCTAAGCTTCCCTCCCACTTCTCTCTCTCTCTCCATGTTTGTGATTTTTAAAAAATTTCTTTTTAAGCATGTCCCCATTTACTTGTTTTTCCCCTATGTCAACGTTTGATACGAAAAAAGAGTCATTGCGTGGCACTAACGAGGGTGACCAATTTAGCATTTCCATGTGAATATTTGATGGAAGGATTAATATGAACCAAGAAATAGATAAATCAAGGATATAATTGCACTAAAAAGAAAGTTTAGGGATGATATTGCACGAATTGAAAAAGTTCAATAATTCAAGATGACTTTATCCTCTCATCATTGCACAACTAGGTGAAATTTGGGTGGACCGAACCAAGTACAAGCCTAACTATGTTATGAAAAAGACTCAGTAATGTCCCTAGATACGAGCCCAACACACACTCACCTACTTCTAAACTACTAACCAGAAGCCCGAAAATTCAAACTGGCCCGACCTAAAATTCAAATGCCCAAAATGGTCGACCTGGTCTTTTGGCCTCTTTTATTTTCTATTCAGGCCGAGCCCAAAATTCAGGTTTCGCATGGTGGATCTCGAATGGCCCCAACCGGTCCGAAAGTTTTAGTATATCCATTCATATTTGTGATAAAAATTATGAAAACCCACTTTTTTAATTTCAGAAAGGGGAAAACATTTGATTCTTACTACTTACCTAAACTCTTGAAATAAGGAAAAATATGTTATGGAAAATATTAGTATTTATAAAAAGTAAGTAACCCAAATTAAGATTAAGTAGGTCTCCCCAAATTGCATTTAACATGGGTATTAGGTATAAAATAACACACGCTAATTTGCAATAGTATTTAAAAAAAATTAACTGGAATAATCAAAGAAAAATGAAACGTACCATAAAACCGATTAAGTCACTTCCGTGCATAAGCATTTAACTCACGCACTTTCGTGCATAATCGTCCTCAATAACTGGTAAGTGCTAGTACTTGGATTTACAAATTACCAGTTTTTATTGAGATCATTGCTCTATCGTTTTATTATCGATAAGCAGACTTATTTGATTAAAAATTTTTGAAATGAAACTAGGGCTTGTTAAATTTATAGGATTGTTACGATCCTTGATGACCTCACAAAAACTTCGTAATCATATGCTTTTGCACTTCCGTTGCTGAGTTCTTAGGTGGTATGTGTAAGATTTAATTCCTTGTTGATAAAAATGTAGTCTCTTATCGAGAGATGGGAGAGCTCGCCAAGAATAAACATGTTAAGTACATATTGTCCGTTGAAAATGTAGGTATGAAATTTTTACAATTCTCATCTTGTTCTCTTGTCCACCTCCTACCGGTTATTGAAAATGACTTGGTTTATCCGGATCTGCTGTTCAGCATGTTGGAGTTCACCGATTTGAGTTTTTGGGTTATATCTTGCACTAAGAAAAAGGATGGTTTTGTGTTGGTGGTTATGGAGCACTTGCATATTTTGAGGATTGACCACTCTAGATTTTGTTGGAAAACTTGACACTGTGGATTCGAATGAAGTTGTTTCGTGGATCCCGCAATGCCAAAGACAAGTCTGGTTTGTATTTATTTGTCTCTTGTCTTGGCTTCTATTTCAAGATTACCCTTGAAAACATGCAGCTAACAGGAACCTCCACCCCACATTCAATCAAAATTTTCTTATTTGACAAAGATGATTCAGATTTTAACTTGGGATTAACAAATTCCATCTATTACAATGATGACCAAGTCTTAGGAGTGATTAGTGTTGCTTTTATTTACTTATATTCTAAAACTTCACCCTTAAGAACAACATACGAATGTCACTTAGGACTGCATGTGCAGGCGGATTTTGATGGGAAATATTGGACGTGATCCGTGATCATTGTATACACTTTCGATGCCATGCAAGTTTTGGCCCTTTTTGACAAGTTAGATGTTCTTGACATCAATAAGGTGACAAATTGTATCCTTTGGAATAAAAGCGCCCTAGATCTGCAAACTCTTACCATAGATGCAAGTTCATCAAGAAAGTTATTATATGTTTTTTTAGTTTTCAACATCATGAGAGTAATAAACTCACCTTCGCCTGCTTTGCATGTAAGAGATCAGATTATGTCATGTTATGGAATTTTGTTTACACTTACTTTTTAATGTGTATATTGCTAGCCAAACATTGTTGTGCCCGAACTATCATTCGACATCGTAGCACCGCAAAAAACGAAGATGAATCTTTCTCCTGTGATATGTGGGGAGAAGTCGATACTCGGTGTCTTGTCCTCGCCTTTGATCAATTACAACTTTGGTGCTTCTTGAGAATGTTGCTTGAATAATTGACATCCCTTTCACCCCTTTATTTCCCTTCAAGGTTCTCTTATTGTGCTATATGCTATCTTGCAATACTAAAACGGTTGATTCGGATAGATGTGGCGAAGGTCATGAGATATACAACGAGTTGGAAAACTTTGGATGGCGGGTTTGGTAGCACTCCTGGTGCAGAGTTTCAAATATCTTATTGGCGCTTAGTCAGTCATGTATTTGCTTAAATACATTGTGGTCTCCTAATTATGTTGGTGAAGAATTCCATCCTAGGTCCTATCTAACCAATGTTGTATATCGCTTTTAGAGTGAGAAGGAAACCCGGGCTTTCGGCAATTAAATGTGCACCATCCACATGACGGTGGATCAAAATGGACACAAATGAGCCAAAAAAAAAAATCAGTACGTGTTCCAATGACCACATCCAAAGGATAAAACCGAGTTGCCACGTTTTAAGACGACTCATCTTAGACGTGAGAAAGTAGGAAGGAATTGCTGATTTCACAGGAGAATTAGGCATGAGACAATGAAGCACTAAGGAAGTAAACCGAGATGCACAACCGCCTGACCAAGCACCTTGCTACAAAGTGTCTCATCTATCTCTCTTCTTTCAATTCAAATCAGAAGATCGTTGCAAAACGGATGCTTGAACATATAACAAAGCCGTGTGTACTTTGTCCAGCCAATTGTCCAGGTCGGTCACGCAAGAATTTGACCCGTGGAATCCCCAAAGCTCTTGGCTACACCCATGAAATATATACTGTCCACTCAACTTGATCGATTATATCCCCCATTAAGATGAACCTAAGTTGAGATTCTAATGATTAGACTACTGTAAAGTAAGGTAAGTGCTTCAATGTCGGTTTTCATTACTTATGCTAGAGTAGAGAAGGTGCAAGCAACTACAACATCCAAGTATTTACCATGACGGCGAATGCAAAAAGGGAAATTGTAGTCTAGATTTTTAGCAACAACACACCGATGCATATCCGAAGCTCTTCTGTTCTTACACCGTAAATAGTGGTGGTTAGTCTACAAGCATGAATAAATAACTCAAAGTAATAATCTTTTACACCCCCAATAATGAAACTTAGCATCAACGTTAAAAGAATAAAAGAAATGCCGATTCGCATCGGCCACCACTTGTTGTATAATACAATTTATGGTTGATTAATACTAGCAATCACTTTAGGCACGTTCGCGTGCAGCCAACCCACAAACTTCTAGCGCCTTCATCCATATGCAGCAGACCTCAAATTATCAATGGAAAATGCAACCGCACAAAATATGAAAACAACAAACCTGGTTATCCCATTTAATTTCAGATGAAGAACCGAGAAGAGAAGCATTGTTTGCTTCATTTTCAATCATTGAGAGCTCCTCACGTGCAATCAAGAGACAAAGGGATACTCATTAAAGAGACCATTATATATGCTTACGTACAAACTCTTCATGAGAAGATGCTCAACATCCTGTGTAGAAAGCTTTGTGCGCCTGCATCAACATTCACGGAATGGTTCGATCCTCGATGGTCGACCAAAAAATTTACATCGCAGTTCTCCATCAAAGTAGTAACAAACTCTGTTTCCCAAATTATGCAACTTTCTAATCTTAATTGAGCTCACCAAATACACATAATTTTTGTGATACCCCAACAAACAGATGCACAACACGCCGCACATGATTACACGAATTGAGCAAATTCCACATGTAGCATAGCAACATATAACTAGATCGGGCTTTCCAATAGTCAAACAATTGGAAAAGAAAGCAGACACTTTTATAAAGTCATTACCACATGAAGCTAGAGCTCCACTCATGCTTAACTACGCAAAGATAAATCGCACGATTACATTCAACTAAACACCAACCGCCACACCACTCACGCCTGTTCTTCAAATGTTAGCTAGTGATTCCGTAGCTTGAGTTCGTGCCCATGCCTCTCGCCACTTATGGAGTTAATGAATGCAACCATCTGAGCCTCATGTGGCACCAAATTCCTCCAAATTGAGCGGCAAAAAGATGAAAATGTGCACAACAAAGGAAAAGTGGCACTAAAGAAGGACTTGAAGCTCACGGACATCGAACTTGAAGCTCATGGACGATGGAGCCCGGAAACAAAGAGACGACGGTGAACGATTTAACTTGAAGCTTTGCCATGAATGAGCGAGGAGCTTAATGAGGATTGGGCGCAAGGGGCCGAGGATCGGGTGACGGCGCGATTTGCTTGAGCAGCAGGAGAGAGGAAGAAGAAAACGTGAAAAGGAACCCTAATCCCAATTCAATTCAGGATTTTCGCAATTTTTAAACCGACATGTGTTTCGACAAATTGCCCTCGCTTTAGTCTCCAAAAATGTCGGCCGGTTTATATTCGCCCTAATCCCGATTCGATTCGTGATTTGAGACTCCACTCTCTCTTTTTTTGTCTCTCTTCATTTTCCCGGCTCTGCAGAAGGAAATGATACGGTGAGTTTGAGGTCTCTTCGCCTAAATTTCTCTTAAGAAAGGCCCCTTTTTATTATTAGACGGTGAGGGATGGTAATATCCCCCAACCTCACCACCGGGTTGACACACACACACACACACACACACACAGAGGGCATATGGAGATTCCAAGTAAGATGGGGAATTTTAATAAAGATGGGAGTAATCATGAAGCGACAAGATCCGTGTTTCGCTTCAATGAGATATCAAAGCCGTGTGTAATTTGTCCAGCCAATTGTCCAAAGGGTCATGCAAGAATTTGACCCGTGGAATCCCCAAAACTCTTGGCTGCATCCATGAAACTTATATTGTCCCCTCCACTTGATCGATTATGCCCACAATAAGATGAACCCCGAGTTGAGATTCTAATGGTTAGACTACCGTAAAATAAGAAAGCTTGAATATCGGTTTTCTATAACGGATGCTAGAGCAGAGAAGGTGCAAGCAATTACAACATCCGTGTATTTGCGATGACGGCGTATGCAAGAAAGGAAATTGTACTCTAGATTTTTAGCAGCAAAGACAATCGATGCATATCCAAAGCTCTTCCGTTTTACACTAGAAATAGTGGCGGTCGGTCTACAAGCATGAATAACTCAAAGTAATCATCTTTACACCCCACAATTAGGAAACTTAGCATCAATGTTAAAAGAGTAAAAAGAGATGCTGATTCACATCAGCCACCACCTGTTATATAAAACTATTTATGGTTGATTTGCTCTAGCTAAGTCTCTTAATAGGGCGATGTTCACGGGCAAATCACTTTAGGCACATTCTGTGCAAACCAACCCACTAACTTCTAGTCCCTTCAACCATATGCAGCAGACCTCAAATCAAAGTGACCATCATTCAAACCTTAAGAATGCACTTACGACAAACTCATGAGAAGATGCTCAACATTCTCGTGTAGAAAGTTTTGTGCGCTCTGCAATAACATTCATGGGAATGGTTCGATCCCCGGATGGTCGACAACAAAAATTTACATTGCCATTCTCCATCAAAGCCAGAAACCTTGTTTCCCAAATTCGCAACTTTCTAATCTTAATTCAGCTCAACAAATACACATAGTTCTTGTAATACGCCAACTAATGTATGCACAACACGTCCGCACATGATTACACTACATCGAAAGCGGTCCCATGTAAGCATAGCGACATAACTAGACTGGGTTTTCCAATAGTCAAACAATTTGCAAGAAAGCAACTAAACATAGAGATAAATCACGTGATTACATTAAACTAAACACCAACCGCCACATCCCTCGTACTGCTCTTCAAATATTAGCCGGGTGATCCAGAGCTTGAGTTCGGCCCATGCCTCCCGCCATCGGGTGGAGTTAATGAGCGCAACCATCGGAGCCTCATGTAGCACCAAATTCCTGCACCGAGCGGCAATGAAGATGAAAATGTGCGGGAGAGTGAAAGTGGCAATCAAGGACTTGAAGGTCACGGATGACGGAACACGGGAAACAAGAGACGCCGGGCGAGCGGCGGATGAAGCTTTGCCATGAATGAGCGAGCAATGATCGAGGGATTGGCCGCAGAGCGGCCGAGGTTTGGGGACAGCAATTTGAAAAGGAACCCTAATACCATTTCAGTTCGGATTTTGTTCAAATTACAAATTTCAGACAAATATTGCCATTTCTTTAGCCGGAAAAAACATTTGGTCAACCGCGAGCTAACGTCCTTATTTGATATTAACTTAGTCACTTCATGCTCTTTTTTAGAAAATAACTTCACTTTAAAGGTGCTTGTTTCACAAAAATTCAAAATTTAAAAAAATATTTTTATTATTAATAATAATTTATATTTAATTATTTTTTGTGAGTGATGAAAATATTTTTAAACATTCCTTTTTTAAGAGATGAGTAATTTTTGAAAAATATTTTCCAAATCTTGAAATTCCCGTGAAACACGCCCAGCACCCCAAGCTTTCTTTTGAATTCTTCTCCTCTTTCTTTTTCCTTGTTCCTCTGCCGACTCTATCTCTCTCGCTCTTTTCTTCCCTTTATTTCCCTGGTTCTGCAAAAAGGAAATAATAAGGTGAGTTGAGGTCCCTTTTGTTATTAGATGGTGAGGGATGGTAATATTCCCCAACCTCACCACCGAAGTTGACACATACACACACACAGCATAATGGAGATTCCCAAAGAAGATGGGGAATTTTAATAAAGATTGTCCTTGGTTGCACGCCAGACATCCTAAAATTTGTCCATTTGAAATTTATAAAATGCTTGGTTTTATGAACGTATTTGTAGTTAGTTCTCGCCGAACCGATCATTCCCCGGATACTAACATTTAGGGAAAGGCTAATTAGAGACTTAAATTCGTGTGACTAAAGAAAATTTAATCATGAACCGACTTTCGATCATAAAATCGTCGAGGTGACATTTGAGCTAATGTAGGCTGATCTTAAGATAGTTATGGGCCGATTTGTCACTGTCATACGAGTGGATCGCGGGTGATTCCGTTTGACCACGAAATGAATCGACGGACGATCCAGAACCTATACCAAACGATCGTGCCCGGACAGAAACTAGCGATCGATTCTCGCAATTACACGACAACCGAAGTCGTCACGAACCGAATGAACTTGCACGTGACTCGATTTATTATTAGTCACGAGTCGAATATGTGATTTTCCCCAAAAGCCGCATGTTAGTTTGAGAAACACTCAAGTTACGTTAAATAAAATGCAATTATTAATTAGAGATCAAATTGGGCATCAAAAATTAGGAAGTCACGACGGGATGTTAGGACGACATTGTAATTGAACGTCATAGCTTTGGATTTTCTCGAATCCTTCAGAAAAAATTCAATTTCGACAAGAAAATAGAAAAGTGACCATTTTACCCTTGAAGGTTTGTAAAGGGCAAGTGTTAGAGGGAAGGGCATTTTGGTCATTTTGCCCTAAATTTTGAGATGGACAATTTTGCCCCTGGAATTTTATGAAATTTCCAAATTGCCCTTAGATATTTTTGGAAAAGATTCAATCTCGCCATCGATCTCAAGATAAGAACGAATCTCGCCGTCGATTGGATTTGTGAGAGAAGGGGCAAGATGGTCCTTTGCCAAAAAGTGGTCAAAACTTGGACCTTAAGTTCAAGACTCCCTCTCTCTCCTCATTCTCTCTCTCACCTCTCGGTTCACTCCCCATCTCCCTCCCGACGCCCTCTCCCCCTGGCCGCTCTTTCACCGCACGACGTTCACGGCCACCGCCCGTCGCCGGTTGCCGCCTCACCACCCTCACGCCCGCCCGACCGACGTCCCCTCTCCTCTCGGCTCACCCTTTTTCCTCCTTGGCCATGAGCAAGCAGCCCAAGCCGAGCAAACCGCTGATTGCCGCCGCCGCGCCACCGAGCCTTCGCTTGGCCGCCACGGAACGTTAGCCTGCCGCCCCGTTTCACTCTAGCAGAGTTAGTCTAGAGTTCGGATAAGTTCAATCTAAACCCTATTTAGTATATCGGGTAATTTCGGACCCGTTTAGACAGATTAGTATAGTTTTAGGGGTAGAATTGGTTAGCGGGTCTTAGGAACGAATTCGAGAAATTTTGGTGGACATTTAGAGGCCGAGTATATGCCGAAAATTGCTGGTTTGAATGCTGAAAATTGCGGTTCGATGCGTAGATTGGGTAATTGGATTCAACGTTTAATTGTGTGAAAATGCCGTAAAGGGCCAGAATTGATTTGCCGTAGTTTGGATGTGGAAAAATGGCAATTTAAGTGTTGATTGTATGTTTGTAACGTGGCTGAGTTGTGGTGATGAAATTGAGTGCATTATTGTGCAATTGATTGATGCCCGAGTGTGTGCACGTGTGAGATTTGATCGTCGCGCGATGTGCGTGTGATCACAAAAAGCCCTGAGGCGATTTACGCGGGTACAAATAAAATATATGATATGCGAGTATGTTTGTGTGATTACTAAATCCTTGAGGCGTGTTTACGTGGGAAATTGAACCGGCCTGAGGCGTGTTTATGCGGGTCGTGATAAGACTGTGGGATCGGACCGAGATGTGTGATGCTCGAGACGTGATCGTGTGGGCCTGAGGCGTGTTTACGCGGGCCGAGGAAAGTGATTGAGAATGAGACGTGTGATATGGCAAGTGAAAGTGAAATTGGGTCCGAGGCATGTTTACGTGGGTTGCGATGAGAGAAAGTGTGAGCCCTGAGGCGTGTTTACGCTGGCCTGAGAAAGTGATTGAGTATGAGATGGTACGACGAGGCAAGTTTAATGAAAAAGACATGGTGTGTGATCGAGTGTGGAATGTGGGCTGGAAATGTGGTGTGATCGATGTGTGTTTTAGGCGTGGAAATGAGTGTGGTTTGGGAAGTGTGTGGTTTGAGGTGCGTGTGGTTTGAAATATGTGTGAGATGTGAACGTTGTGATTGTAAGACTAACGTCTTGAGGTTGCATGCACCGAGAGTCCAAGTAAGTGTGATTGCGTGGTTGTTGTTTGGGCATGTTGCTTGCTGTTGTGTCTAAGCTTGTCCGGAATACGTGATAGCCTAGATAGGGTTTAGGTTGCAACTTATTGATAAGTGTCTCATGGTTGTATCAACCAAACTATTTCAAAATCCCCGTCCTAGCCATGAAACTACTACGCCCGTAGCGCGTTTTGGGATCCCTATGTACACCGACCACAACATCTTATTGTACCCGATGGGCGATAATTTTACTTAAGTTAAGCATACGACCTGTAATTTTGATAGACATAAGACTACCCCAATGGCGGACCCACACTTACACTGCTTGGATGTTCAGAGATGGGGTTGATGAGTTCGGCCATGTTTGAGGTTTCGACGTCCCCTTTGATGGAGTTGGGGATTGGGATCCACCAGCCATACCCCTCCCAATGATGAGCTGACTAGCCTGAGACTAGTTTGGCCTCCAAATCATACTTCAACCCGTCAGCACTTGAGCCTTGAGCCAAGCATGAGCCGAAACCAGAAGAATCCCAAGCGGGATATGATCCGATGGACGGGGATCTTGAGGTGATACCAGAGGAAGAACAAGGAGGAGAAGAAGACCTTGAAGCAGAACCCGATAGAGGCCCCAGTTGAGCCCAATGATGAATCGGAGGACGACTCGTATAGCACGAGTACAATCCTATTATGTGCCAAAGGTCGAGTCGGACGAGAAGCCAATCAAGAGGGGCGGGATGAGGTCCCAACGAGTCAGTGACATAGACCACCCGATCAAAATCGAGACCGAGCTAGAGTCCCCGAGGAGCCAACGGGTCGGAGGAGTTAGATTCGAGTACCGGCGAGTCGAACTCAAATTAGATTCAAGGCACCGGGCGAGTCGGACTTCAAGTAGACGCCGCCTCGTGGACGCTTGGGCTAGTGGGGAGATTAGAGCGGATCTTTTGAGAAGTACCATTTTTATGGATAGGGTACCCGTGCTATCGATCCTTTTTTGTATATCGGTGATTTGTAGATAGTGGTTTGGTGTGCATGTACGTTTATGGTTTAGTAAATGGCGGTACAAAGATAAGTTCGTTTTGTAAATGGATATTGTATATGCATATATCAAGTATAGTTTTATATTTGGTGGTTGGCGATCTTATCTCTCCCTGGTGTTCTTCAATTTTATTGTCCGGGTTTATTTCCTTGATTTTCACCGTGATCGAACTCGATGGAATCGTGGGGTCGGCAACGTTTCCTAGGACGCCACACTTATCCGACCGAGAAGAGATGTCGCGTGCTCGATGAAGTTCGGGCGTAACACACGTTTTTGAATCAGTTCATGGTCTCTCTTCACTAGAATAAAGCAGAAATAGAAAGCAAGTGAAGCAGAAGAAACAGCGATCATCTATGGATAGAAAGAAGGCGCACCGGTTTCGCAGAGGATCCCCTGTTTCTGTTTCTGTTTCTATTTCTGTTTTGAGTCCGTTGTTTACATTTCTGTTTGAGTCTGTTGTTTCTGTTTCGCCTGTTGTTTCTGTTTGGAGTCCATCGCTTGCTTTGTTCCATTCAGAATCTTCTCTCTGTAAGACGCCCAAGCCTCGCAAGGACGATCTAGACTAATGTTGAGTAACTTCTCACAATCGTTTATGCTTATCCAGCACTCATTTGGTATTTTTGAGTTCGATCGTCAAAAAATCTTTCCATTGATTTGCACCCATTAATTCCCAACCACCACAAAAACTCTAATCCGTCAATGCCCTCGACAACTTGTAGGCTCGGGCACTGGACAATCATTAACTCCTTCAAGTTCTTCAAGTTTGACAAACCGCCTAAGCTTTTTAACGAAGAGCACTCTTCAACGGAAAATTCTTCCAATGATTCAAACATAGAAACAAATTGAATATCCTGTACCTCTGGGCACCTCAACAAAAAGAATTTTTAAGTATCTTTAGGGGGCTTGGGTCATCATTGCTTGCTGTTGTACTTGACGATCTCGGGATTGATGACGGATCGTGAGGACGATGGACTACCCGATCGAGTTGGGAAAAAGAAGCACTATATGTTATGTGTATCGACGCATCAAGAATCCTTTCCATTGATCTGCACTCCTCGATTTTCAACTGATACAAATACTCTAATTTTTCAATGCCCTCGACAACCAGTAGGCTCATGCAATCGAATAATACTTAAATCCTTCAAATTCTTCAAGTTTGACAAACCGCCTAAACTTTTTAATGAAGAGCAATTTCGAATAGAAAATTCTTCCAATGATTCCAACATAGAAACAAATTGAATATCCTGTAACTCTGGGAACCCCGACAAAACGAATTTTCAAGCATCTTCAAGGAGCTTGGGAAATGGAAGGCTCCCCTCCAATGATCAATCAACTCGGGAGCTTGTAGTTCATTGCACCCCAGCTCCTTCGGCAGACAAGCCAACCTCTCGGAAGATTTGCAGTCTTGAATATGTGATCTCTCCAACGATTCTATGACATCGAGTAATTGAACATCATGTTGCTCGTGCACCTTGTTTTCTCTCGATTTTCTCGAAGTTGATGAAACAGTCTCCTTTTCCAATTGAGGAAGCCCTTTGTAGTGTACTTGTTTT
Source organism: Syzygium grande (assembly GCA_024733475.1). Lineage (NCBI taxonomy): Eukaryota > Viridiplantae > Streptophyta > Magnoliopsida > Myrtales > Myrtaceae > Syzygium > Syzygium grande. The sequence continues at coordinate 51,016 of JAMXDD010000019.1, forward strand.
CCTCGAGTGTCGTAGAGCTCTAAAACTATCAAGTTTGACGGAAGTTGTTCCAAAGTTGGCAAGTCCAATCCATATAGAGTAAGTTCTTCCAACTGAGAAAGGGAACCCAACTCTATAGTTGGTGCGTGGACATTTGGAAAGCAAAACCGCAGCTTGCTCAGTTTGTATAACTTCCCGATCCACCGTAAGTCGCAAGTTTGAATTATATCTGATCCGGCCATTGAATCAGAGCGATCGGATAGGACCAGCTCAACTAGATTAGTAAGATCCGAGAGGTTAGGGACGATCAGTAACGAAGTAGATCTCAGCAGTAAAGTGGTCAAACTTCTGGGGAGCTTCGGCAACTCTTGTATCCCATCACAACCAATCAAGTCCAGTGTTTGGAGTTGACGAAACTCGCTCATTGTACTGGGTAATTTTTCAATTAGTGTGCCTGATGCAACTACGAATGATAGGCTTGGTAGTCTACCAATGGAATCTGGTAATCTTTTAATTCCAGTGTAAGATACATCCAGCTTCATTAACAACTCTAATTTCGAAACTGAGTCGGGGAGTTCAATCAAGCGAAAGCAAGACCTAAGAGAGAGGTGCTGCAGACTCCGTAGCTCTCCAATTTGTTCAGGCAATTTTCTAAGTTTGGGGCAGGACTCAACGCTCAAGTTAGTCAGACATCTCAGATTCCCAATAGAGCGGTCAATTTTCCAGAAATAGGAATTGTCACAAATAGTCAACTTCTCTAAAACTGAGTCCTCTGGAAAGGTTGGTGTCCCATGGATCGAGTCATTATGCTCAATAGTGAGAACCTTCAATTTCCTTGCCCACTACAAAGGCCAATGAAACATCAGGCCAATCAAGAAATAAATATGGATTTAGGCTACTAATTTGTATCATATGTCATCTAATCCTCTCACTAAATGAGAAAATTAGATTATAAATCCATCAAATTTTGTCCTTCATTGAATAAGAAAAATAGACTAAGAGGGAAACTAGCGTACCTTGATTAGGCTCTTGAACGCATCATCTGTGAATTCAAGCCCAGAAAGATTCACCACAACCGCCTTTTGTAGATGCGACAAATTGGTTGCCTCAAATGTTGATTATGACCGTCTCGGTCAGGACATCCATAACTGTAAGCCAAATAGATCCATCTCAACTCGGAAAGACAGCCCATGAAGTCACCTTGGCAGTTTACGTCATACAAAAGAAGAAATCGTATATGTGGGAACCGCTTAATTTCATCCGAAGTGACAGTTATACAACCGCGGTTGATCAAATCGCTATCGATCCATAGCCGCAAACGGAGTGCTTGAACTTGAACGCCTTCCTTGATCTGCCAATGACATTGAGTAGAAGCAGGAATTTGTCAATATCTCACTATTTAATTTCGTAGAACAGAAGAAAAAAGAAACAGAAGGGTAGCTCCCAAATAAAAAAAACATGAATCCTCAATTAAGAAGAGGCTATAAGCAATTTTCTATTCAAATTTAGCCATACTTTTACCTCTGTTGATTTTAATGTTAATTCGCGAATGATGTCTTTTTTTCATCCCACAACCTGGTATGCTCTTGTTTGGCAATTTGCCTTCCAAGATCTCTAAATTGATCGTGCATCCCAAATCTATCATCGTCTAAAACCTTTATCATGCACCTCTTAATAAGGACCTTGATGGCATGCTCTGGGAAAAACTCACAATCTTTCCACATGTACATTGGATTAGTCTTATTCTCACCAATGAAAAAACATGCAATATCCAGGAATATCTGTTGATGATTAGGCTCTAAGGCATCATAGCTAATCTTTAGCTTTCCCAAGACATCCTCATGAGGTGTTTTCTTTAGCTTTTGTAGCCACTCTTCCCATATTCCTCTTGTTTCCTCACCAAAAAGTGATGAACCTATTGCTTCAAGAGCTAAAGGTAGTCCACCTGCAGTAGACACAATGCTTTCTGAAAGAGTGTAGTAATCGGCCGGAGGAGAGTTGTCATTGAAAGCATGCTTACTGAAAAGATTGAGTGCGTCTTCCTTGCTCAACCCCACCATTTCATAATCCTTGAATTTATTCTCAAATCCCCTAATATTCAGTACACTCGTGTCCCTAGTGGTAACAAGTATCGTAGTGCCAGGATACAAAGAATTCACTGGGATTAGATTTTGGATCTGGTTGCCCTTATCGACATCATCCAATACAATTAGCATCTTCTTGTTGCAAATTGTGTCTCCAATCCTCTTGATCCCATCATGAATGCTTTGAATCTCACCAGCCACTCCAGAATAAGAGATATCGGACAATAATTTTTCTTGCAACTTTTGTAAAGCCGTTTCCCCTCACGCCTTCAAGAAAGCAGCAGTTTTTCCCAAACTGAGAATATAATTGGTTGAAAATAATGTTGGCGAGTGTTGTTTTACCGATGCCGCCCATCCCGTATATTGCAATTAGCCGCACAGCACCAGGGCCAATGTCTAATAATTTGTTTATGGCTGCTATTTGATCCCCCATTCCAACTAAATCTTCGGTTACTGGTCTTCGTCTTGTCTCGAGCCTGACCACAACCTCGTGAACAACCGCCTGGATAAGTGCCCCATCGCTGCCACAAAGTTGAACAGTTTCAATTGAGAAAAGGTGACAAATTTGCATGTTGACCAGCCTTCTACTAAGCAACCAGGTGGGAACGCGATCAAGTTTAGGATATATCAAAATTCAACGTTACCCCAAAGCTTTGGGAACATGATGAATTGCAAACTTGAACATCCATTGCAGGTTTAAATTAAAGGAATAGAGGAAGAGAAATGTTTGTTCTTTATATCAAGCAGAAGAATCAGAATTTCTGGCTAGAAAGCGTAGAAGAATCAAAATATAAACATCTAATGAATTACTGTAATGGTAGATTTACTTATTTCTTTCGACGTGTAAAAGAACTTTGCAAAGGCAACAGTTCCTTAATCAAGTTCTCTAGCATACAATAGGAATCTTAACACATACATGGATCAAATTAGTATAAAAAGATGAAGCAAAGCCAAATTTTTATACGATGGAAAATAGGTGAAAAACGAAATTATAATAACCCTATTAGGTCAGAAAAAAAAATTGGAAATCTCGTGATTTAAAAAAAATAAAAGAAGAATTTGAAACTTTCTGTTTAAATTCGTGGAAAGTAGAGTTGGAATATAATTAATGAATTTTTATAAGAACTATGGTCCGATTTTACATAATAATTTTCACAATCGTGGTTAGAACGTTACCCTGAATATTTCTTCGACTCCTTTCCACTGATGCCACCAACATTCTTGAGAGCCTGTTGCCACGCCTCTATATCCTCGGAGCTCAACTTTCTATTCCGATCCTCCATCTTTTCCTCCAATTTCAATATGGCCTCATTGTACGACTGGGTGTTCAACTTCACGTCATCCGGTGTCACGTCGTAGAAGATGGGCAATATGACGTTATTGCCATCTTCTTTAGATTTAGAGGTGTTCTCCACCATCTTCGCAAGCTCGCGGAGGCACCAGTGACTTGAAGCGTAGGTTTTGGAGAAGATGGGTATGTAAACCTTGGAATCGTCGATCGCCCGCAGAAGATTGCCACTAATTCTTTCACCCGGTCGAAGATCCTCGTCATCCATGAAAACACGAATCCCGGTGTGGAACAAAGCATGATAGAGGCTGTTGGCGAATGTGCGACGAGTATCAAGCCCTCTAAAACTCAGGAACACCTGGTACTCACCTCCTAATATATTACTGGTGCTCGTTCCGGTCTCTGAGCAAGCCATAGGTGCTCACTTCACGCCTAGCAGGGTCAGCCCTCTCTCTCTCTCTCTCTAATAGACACTGTTAAATACTTCTTCTAGGCAAATTCGCACAAAGCCTTGCGGTTTTCGAATGTGAAAAGCCTTATCACATTCTTAATGTGAAAAGCCTTCTTCACCAGATCATCCTCCCACAGGAATTTACAAAAGGAGAACCACGGCGTTACATTAGAAAAGGAGAAAAAGGATGTTTATTATAGGGACCTGTGTATTGCATGACTCACGGGATTCAATTGAAAGTTCAAGGCATACAGGCAACTTCGGCGAAGCTTCCAATTTGTAGTCAATAATGGAGGACAATAATGGAGGTTTACCTTTTCACTTTGTCCAGTTTCTTTCGAGTTTCTTCTTGGTGCTTTTCACTTTGTCCTTTTGAACTTTTGAATTTAAAAAATTTTGATTTTGAAACATTTAAATCATTTGTGATTATTCTGTAGATATATCTATAGCTGGACAAATTTAAAATCTCAATCCAGTATTGTCAATTCACAATTTATCTATACAAATGCATAATAACAAAATATTCCTAAAGAATAGCCACTTATTATGACACATGTGACCCTACATAATTAGAAAAATCTCCTTCATACTACAGAGAATTGGATTTGCCACATTCATAGCAAAAATGCTCTGCTTAAGCACTACCTAAGCATATGGTTCCTACTCACTATGAAATATTTATTTTGATCTTTTTGCCTTAAAGACTTACTTTTGAAATATTTATTTTGATCTTTTGCCTTAAAGACTTACTTTTTATTATAATTAATTTTAATCACTCAAATATTATCATAAAATGCGACTTTGTATTAAAAAGCATATGATTGTGCAAATCTTTTACTTCTACGCAAGTGGACTATCTACGGATGAGGAAGAGCAGCGATGCCCTCTCATTGGCCATGCTGCCACTCCATCGTGGTGTTGCTTTGAGCGTGGAAATAAAAGCAAGAGAAACCACGATGGTCTTGACCGTAAGAGATGACCTTGCTCAGCTGAAGAACGGGAAAAGCAGATTAATGACGGCCATTGCCGATGTCGGCCAAAAGAGAAAAAGACAAAGAAAGTTGCAGTGATGGTGGTGTCTTCTTCATTTTGGCATGTTTTATTTACATATGTTTTTCGTGTGCGTTATTCGCTGCTTTGACTTGTTGACTAGATTGGTGCGGTGTACGAAAGTCTTTAAACGGATGACTTGTCCACATTTTTTTTTCATTTAGAACACTAAGTATTCAAATCATTCGACACAATTAACATCGATTTATACAGGCAAATTGCTCCATCCACGTGCGTTAGGTTAGCTCTATTCACTGGATGGCTAGCGAGACACTCTAGGGTAGACATCGTGATCAAATTTGAACAAAATATTATTTCAAGAATCGCATTCAAAATACACATAATGCATTCATGACGGTTTATACAGACCCAACTTTGCACAAATTGTGTACAAAACAACAATCCTTCCAAAGACATGGCAATCATATGTCATAATTATGATCATCTTCGATACGCTATTTTATACAACTTAGCAACACCTTATGGAAACGTTACGATCCTATGCTTTCAAGCCATTGCCTCAAACGATTGGAATACATAAAAACGCACATGCTTACTTTTTAGTAAATTGGAAGATCATGCAATACCATATTACAAGATCCCTAAGAGATGTCAAAACACTGTAACATTCCGAAATTTTCGGTCCGTTTTGGGGTTTATAAAACGCTTGAATTTGTCGGTCTTGCTTTATGGTAAAATCTCGCCCGAACCGATCACTCCCGGTTATTATTTTAAACTAGAGATTTCGCTAGAATCGCACTCGATCGAATTTCGTCGTTATTTGGACCCTGAACTTTGCAATCGATTTTCGGTGTTTCAGACCTTAATAAATTGACGGTGTCGATTCAGGTTCTTATATTATCAGATTGTCGGGAATAATGAAAAGTTTGGGTTTTCGGACTGGTGCAAATTTGGACTAGTAGACCCCTCGTAAAAATTTTGGTCAAATTAATTTGGCCTTTGTCCCTTTTTAAGTCGGGTCTCTACTTTGGACGGTGAGACCATTTTTCCCGTTTTGGAATTGGACCCCGGTTTGCGTTTAATATTTTAATTTCTATAAAATTCAAATCTCTCTCTCTCTCCCTCCGCGCCCCCGGTCAAGTCACGTCTGTTCTCTCTCCCCCCTACCTACTCCCACCTACCCATCAGACCTGTCCCTTCTCTCCCTTTTTCCTTTTCTTTTCTTCTTTTCTTTCTTCTCTTCTTCTTCTTCTTCGGGGATCCTCTTGGCCGCTGCTTCTGCTTCTGCTTTGTCCCTGCCCGGCCGCCCGTCCAGCTCCGCGCTCCGCCTCGCGCCGCCGCCGCTCTCCTGCCGGCCGCCGCACCGTCGCCGACCAGCCCGACCGCCGGCACGCCGACCACCAGCCGCCGCCCTGACCGCCCCTCTCTCTCCTTCACGTGCGCGCGACGGTGGGCCGACGAGCTGCTGCTGCCTTACGTCGCCGTCGCTGCCAGCTCGCCGCGCCGCCCCGTCGTCGCCGCCGCCAGCTCGCCGGTGCCGCCCCGTCCGGCCACCCTTTTTCCCCTCACACCTCAGCCTTCCCTCTCACCTCCCGGTGTCTCTCTCTCTCTCTCTCCCGCTCGCCGTCCGGTCGGCTGTCCAGTTCCCCGCCGTGATGCCGCTGCTCTCGTTCCGCCCCAGCCCGTCGCCGCTCGCCTGGCCACGACCCCGGCGACGTGGCTGCTGCTGCTTGCCCTGTTCCTCCCCCTCACGCCTTGCCGCCGCTCGCCGGAGGAGCCATCGCCGCCGCTCGCCGGTTGCCGCCTCGGCCCGACCAGCCAGCCACCCGGCCTAGCTGAGCCGCCCCTAGCTCGCCTCGTCGCCGCCGTCCCCGCTCCCGAACAGCCCGGCGTCACTATTCATCGCGGGGGTCACTGTTCATCGCCGGAAAACACTGTTCAGTTCCGGCCAAGTGCTGTTCCGGCGAGGTACTGTTCCGGCGAGGCACTGTTCACGCCGGTTACTGTTCACCCGAGCCCGATTTGGTTCGTCCGGCCCGTTTTACGCGTAGGACACCCGGTGAGTACAACCCTAAACCCTAATTAGGCCAATGTACATTTCTAGACGAGTTTAGGGATTAATTAGGGTTATTTAGGGGTTAATTTAGGGGTTAAATTGTGAAAGTGATTAGAGGTTTGATTGTGGCTAATTTGGCGGATTAGTATGTTGAATTAATGGAGGATTAGTGGCCCGAGAGGCGCAATGAATGGGCTGGTCGGTTTGGACTAAATCGGGCCGAGTTCGGGATTGTTTGGATTTGATATGAGAATTATAATGCGCGCCGTAATTGATTTTGTGGGGGCCAATTGGAATGATATTTGAGGATTATGATGGAGTATTTGAGAATAATTATCGGTCTAGAATTTGTGGTTTAGCGACCGGTCACGATTGGATTGGATTGGATTTGACTTGGGCAAGGCGCGATTATTTTGAGGTTTAATTGTGCAATTACTGGGATTGGTCGATTGGTGTAATTGACTGGCTAATTGAGCCTCAGTGGTTAATTTGATGGTGTCCTGTCGCGTGTCTAGCGGGACTAGAAATGGATTAGTTTGGTGGGCCTCGAATATGCGAATGCTTGTTGACCTGGTTATGTGAATTTGTGTATGGATGGTGTGCTGATTTGATGCTATGGCTGACTTAAATTGATTGTCTGACTTGGGCATGTGGATTTATGAATTTGAATATGCGCGGCACAAATTGAGTGTGTTATCTCGTAATTCGCGCATGTGGATGCCCAAGTGTGAACTTTATGGCCATGGGTGCACATCTCAAGCATTGGCACGGCATATGCATTTACAAGTGTGCCCGAGTGACATGTGCATTGTGATCACCTAAATTGCCCTGATGCGTCTAACGCGGGGTTCAGATAAAATTGAGGCTTGTGAATGTGTGATCACAATAAACCCTGATGCGTGTTACGCGGGGTAGTGAACCCGTCCTGAGGCGTGTTACGCGGGACGATGCCCGATTACCGGAAGATGTCCGCCCGATGCGCTTTACGCTGGTGTGGCATGAGCTGCTGGCCAGAGATCGATCTCGGTGTGGACCTGATGCGCTTTACGCTGGTCGGACCGGATGCGTTTAACGCGGGTCGGAGGAGTAATTGAGAATTGGCTGAGTGCTGTGTGTGCAAGTGTGCGATAATGCATTGATGAGGCATGAGCATGAGTGCGAGCACTAGCATATGCATAACATGCGCTGTGACATAGAAATGCACGCGTATGTGCTGTGGATTATATTCTCGCTGGGGTTGCTTTGTTGATTTGACGCCCAACCCGCAGGGTCTAGTGAAATTAGATTTAGGCCCGAGGGCCTGAAATAATTATGTGTGTACTTTGTGTTGTTCAAGACTTGTCGAGGTGCATGTTAGCCTAGTTTAGGTTTAGGGAATTACTCACGAGATTTATTCTCACGGTTGTTGTAAACCGATATTTTCGATCCCCTACCTTGAGGAGGACAGTGTCCCGATACATTTTTGGGAGAAGACCCCGGTTAATTGTAGTACACGAACCCCGAGCCACTTACCCCTTTTTGTTAGTAGTGGCCTTGAACCGCTTTTTGATTTTTGGTAGCCGGGCTGTAATTGAATATTGTATATGAATTCCAAAGATTAGTACAAGTGTTGATTTTGGTGGTTACCCTTGGTTATACGCTTATATATGTATGGGGTAGTTTTAATTGCTTTCCGCATGTGCTGTATATCTCTGTGTTTGGTGTTGGGTCGGCGACGCGTCGTCCCGGACGTCGCAGACACGAATCGACCTCTGCGAGGGATGTGGCGCACCGAGGAGTCTTGGGGCGTGACATCACCATTCAATTAAATCCCTTTTTACCTTTTAATTAATCACGGGTGTCCCACACAACTGTAGTAAATCTAAAAGGTTTTAGGCATGTGGAAATAGAGGTTATCGGATGATAATTAAGAATTAATCCATCTAATTAGTCTTGCAGTTGCTAAACATGCTGATCAATAACGTAATTTAGACGGGCATATCTATAAATATTTAATATTCTCTTATTTTAGGTGGAGGCACAATGCATGTGAAGGTGATGTCCCCTTCTTCACTCAAAAAGAGATTCCTTCTTATTGGTCAGGGAACATGTGAATTTTTGGGTACCATACGTGGACTGGCTAGGTTATTAAAAATTCATACTCGACACGTACATATACGGTGAGATTTTATAAAATTATTATCAACTATTTTAAAAATTTAAACTATTAGATAAATGTGCGATTCATTATTTAAATGTTCTAACATGCACTATATTTTTATTTATATACAAATAGACACTGACTTAAGAGTAAATCCGGGAGTTATCAATAAGTGCTCTTGGATAACGTTTCATGTTTTGAAATATTGAATATGTTGTCGACATTAAATTTTTTTTAGAGCTTCCGATTCTCTTAGATAACTCTAATTTTACCAGCTTGTAAATATTGGTCAATATCTTAAGAAAATAAAAAAAATTAAATATTCTAACATACACTATATATTTATTTACATACATATAGACACAAATATTGGACATTTATCACGGGATTTAATTGAAATTTGCGGACAAGCAACTTCCCAGCAGGTACAGCTTTCAATTTATAGTCAGTAAAACATAAGGTGGAGGACAATTATGGAGGGTGTACCTTTTCACACGCTCAACTTCTTTTGAGTTTTTCTTGGTGCTTTTCTATGTGCATTTGAACTTTTCGATTAAAAAATCTGATTCTCAAACGTTTAAATCATTTATGATTATACTATAGCTAGATCTATGGTTAAACACATTTATATAGATAAAATCACCATTTATTAATATAAATGCATAATAACAAAATATTCCTAAAAATTACCTCTCATTATGACACATGGGACTCTGGATAATTAAAAAATTTCCTTCATACCACATTAATTGGATTTGTTGCATTCACTACAACAAATACTTCACCTAAGCACTACCTAAGTATATACTTACTGCTCACTTTGAAATATTCGATTTGATCTTTTTACCTTAAAGACTTACCTTTTATCATAATTAATTAACATTAACATAAATGTGCCCTTATATTAAAAAAGCAAACGGTTGCGCAAATCTTTGACAACACTTACTTATGGACAACCATCAGAATGTGTTACCAAAAAAAAAAAACAACCATCAGAATGTGAGCATGGTGCAGTTGATGGAGTTTGAAAATCAAACCAAATTAAATTATATAAATAATAAAATATATCCTAAATTTGAGCAAATTAAATCACATCAAACCGGATGAGAATTATGGATGCTCGACCTCTGCTCAGGAGTGGTCACAGGAAATGCAATGATGGCCTGTCCATGGCCAGTATGCCGTCCCATCACGGTGTTGCTTTGAGTGTGGAAAGAAAGAAAGAGATAAACTTTGCTCGGCTGAAGAAAGGGAGGGAAAAGGACATTAATGATGGCCATTGCTGGGCCAAAAGGCGAAAAAGAAGAAGAAAGTTGCAATGGCGGTGTCTTTTCGTGTTTCCTTTCTTTCTTCTTTTTTTTTTCTGCTGAATTTCCTCTTTAAATACGAACGGGAAGAGCTCTTAATGTCATAGAGAGCTATGAGGACCGTACAAAGGAGAATGGAAATTTCCTCTTAATGGTTTGGTTCAGAAAGGTTTTCTTCTTTACCAAAATGGCCGAGTTGAAAGAAACAAGTGAGATAGGTATGCTATCTCCAAAACCAACCAACACGCCAAGCCATTCCAAGGGGATTACTTTAGTCTCCAACTTGCTTCTCAAAAACAATCATTTAAGCTCCAAATTTTTGATTCACAGGTTTCACATTGTGACCATTGAAGAGCATACTTTAATCATATAGCAATATCTTAATTAGAAGAGATCATTCTAGGAGAAGAAAGGAGAGAGCCTAGGGAGCCATGATTTTGAACGCAACACGATTTTATATTTTAGGTTAAGTCCCACCCTTCTTAGCACAATACATTGCCTCGTATAGGCATACCTTTATACCTTGGTGTGGTTACAGAAGCATTGGATTCCTCTTATATAAGTAGTACAAGCGTATCTTTAAAGTAAAAACACCGACACTCTCACGATACAACATGCCTATGTTTTTGCGGAATCGTTGAATGCCCGACGCCACTTTTGTCAGTGAGAGACATCATTTTGGACGTTTGTATTGCGTGACTCATAAGATTTAATTGAAAATTATGGATAGGCAACTTTGCAGTAGCTGCAACTTTCAATTTGTCTAGTCAATAAAGTCGATGGCTTCAGAAAAAAAAAGCTAGGCTATTAAATGAACGTGTGATTTATTATTTAAATATTTTAACATGTACTATATATTTATTTACATACAAATAGACACAAACTTAAGAGTAAATCCGGGAGTCGTCAATAAGTGCTCCTGGATAATGTTTCATGTTTTGAAATATTGAATATGTTGTCGACATTAAATTTTTTTAGAGCTTCCGATTCTTTTAGATAACTCTAATTTTATCGGCTTGTAAATATTGGTCCATATCTTAAGATAATAAAAATATGTATTCTAATGCACACCATATATTTATTTACATTCATATAGACACAAATATTGGATGTTTGTATTGCATGACTCACGGTATTTAATTGAAAGTTACCGACAAGCAACTTCGCAGTTGGTCCAGCTTTCAATTTGCAGTCAATAAAGTTGATGGCTTTATAAAAAGTAAGGCGGAGGACAATTATGGAGGTCTACCTTTTCACAGGCCCAATTTCTTTTGAGTTTCTTTGAGGTGCTTTTTCCTTTATGCTTTTGAACTTTTGGATTAAAAATCTAATTCTCAAACGTTTAAATCATTTATGATTATATTATAGCTATATCTATGTTTAAACATATTTATATAGATAAAATCACAACTTATTAATATAAATGCATAACGACAAAATATTCCTAAAGAATCGCTTCTTATTATGACACATGGGACTCTAGATAATTAAAAAAAAAAATTCTTCATACCACATTAATTAGATTTGTTGCATTCACCACAACAAATGCTTCACCTAAGCACTGCCTAAGCATATACTTACTGCTCACTTTGAAATGTTTGATTTGATCTTTTTTCCTTAAAGACTTACATTTTATCATAATTAATTACCATTAACATAAATATGCCTCTATATTAAAAAAGCAAATGGTTGTGCAAATCTTTGACAACACTTATGTTCTTATGGGCAATTATTAGAATGTGAGCATGGTGTAGTTGGTTGGGTTTGAAAGTTAAACCAAATCAAATTATATAAATATTAAAATATATCTCAAACTTAAATGGACCAGAATCATGGTCGCTCGACCTCTCTTCAAGAGTGGTGAGAGGAAATGCAATGATGGCCTGTCCATGGCCATTATGCCATCCCATCATGGTGTTGCTCTGAGCGCGGAAAGAAAGAAAGAGAGACCATGATGGTCTTGACCGTAAGAGTCTAAGAGATGAACTTTGCTCAGCTGAAGAAAGGGAAAAGGAGATTAATGATGGCTGGGCCAAAAGGGGTAAAAGACGAAGAAAGTTGCAATGATGGTGTCTTTTCATGTTTCCTTTCTTCTTCTTTATTTTCTTCTGCTGAATTTCCTATTTAAATACGAACAGGAAGAGCTCTTAATGTCATAGAGAGCTATGAGGACCGCACACAGGAGATTGGAAATTTCCTCTTGATGGTTTGATTCAGAAAGGTTTTCTTCTTTACCAAAATGGCCGAGTTGAAAGAAACGAGCAAGATAGGTATGCTATCCCCAAAATCAATGGGCATATCTAAGATGAGTTTGGTAACTAGTTAAATAATAAATGATTCTACTCTTATATTCCGCACAATAAAAAAAAAAAGCAGAAATTGCTTTGGTAAATTTTTTTTCCTCGGACACAAATTTGCACAAATTTATTTACAGAATTAATTTTGAAACAGAATCAAGAAAAAAAAAAGTTACTTCTTGATTCTGAGAACAAGAATCATAAATGAAAAAGAAGATTTTCTTCTTCTTCTTGGTTTTCTTCTCTGTTTTCTTCCTGGCCTATGGCCGACGAGGGCATCGCGACCCTCGTCGATGAGGGCGAGGGCGGCTGCAAGGGTCTAGCCCTCACCAGTGACCTAGGAAGCACGGACACGCATTTTTTGCTTCTCAACACGTGTCCGACACGTGTTGCGTGTCCGACACGCGTCGACACGCTCGGACACGCGTCGGACACGCTCGGACACGAGGTCAACGCGTGTCGGAGATCCGACACGCGGTCAACACGCGGGACACGCCGGTGACACGCGAGTCGGGCGCGGCGAGCGGCGCGGGACGGACGAGCTCGGTCTGGCGAGCTACCAGGCGAGCAGCGAGTTGAGCTCGCAGCGACGAGCAGCTTGGCGAGGCTCGCGGCGGCGAGCTGCTATTGGGCGGCGACAACGAAGGCGACGGCGGGGCTCGCGGTGGCGCAAGGCGGACGGCGAGGCGGTCGAGCGAGCTGGGTAGGGGTGAGCTCGGCCCGGCGAGCTGCGGCTGCGAGCCTGCGAGCTGGGCTCAAGGCGGCGACGGGCGGGCGGCGGGACAGACGGCGCGTGGGCTGGCGAGTTGCGGGCGACGGTCGGGCGGAGGAAGAAGAAGAAGCCAGAAGCTGTGGCGTCGGGGGAGGAGAAGGAGGGAGAAGGAAGAAAGAAAATGGAAGAAAAAAGAAAAGAAAAGAAAAGAAAAGAGAGAGAGAGAGGGGGGACTGGTCAGCGGGGAGTGGGGTGTCAGGCGGATGGGGGAACCGACGAGAGAGAGAGAGAGAGGGGAAAAGGTCAAATCGCAATAATCGCGATTCAATGACCACGATTCGAATCTAAAAATGATCTAACAGTCTCCAAAAAATCTTAATTAAAATTTAGGGAAAGAAAAGGAAAGTGGGCTGGCTGCTTTTTTAAATTTTTTATCTTGTACTTTCCTTTTTCAAATTTAATTATTTACTTTTAGTTTCTTAACTAATATATTTATTTTTATATAATTATTTTTTTGAAAACTTATGTGTATAATTTTTTAGGGTAAGTTCACTCTAGGCTTTTTATTTTTATTTATTTACTTATTTGAATCAAATTTAAAAATAATAATTTATCATATATATATAAATATATATTTAATATACAACGGCGATGTCGCCCGGAATTCTCTATTTTTGAGAAATGACGTGTCGTCGTGTCGTGTCGTCGTGTCGAGTGTCGCGTGTCGGCGTGTCCGTGCTTCTTAGCCAGTGACCTGGCCATGGGCCAAGGAAGTGGAAGAAAAAGAAAAAAAAGTAAAGAAATAAAAGGAAAAATAAAAAGAAAGAAATATTAGAAAAATTCAAAATGTTATTAATAAAAAGAAATTTTTGTGCAGTTTCTAAAGCGCATTTATATTCTTTTTCTGTTTCAATAATAGAAATTTTGGATAATTACCAAACGTTTTAAAGGCTTAGAAATTGTTTTCGAGAATGGAATAAAAAAGAATCATTTCTGCAAAAAAATTATTTTCGAAACGAATAGTTCTTAAATGTACCCCTAGCCATTCCAAGGGAACTGCATTATAGTCTCTTACTTGCTTCTCAAAAACAATCGTTTAACTTCCAAATTTTTGATTCACAAATACCACATTGTGGCAAGTGGAGAGCATACTTTAATCATATCACCATAGTGAATTAATAGCAAGATCATAATTAGAAGAGATTATTCAAGGAGAAGAAAAGATAGAGCTTAGGAAGTCGTGATTTTGAACATAACGCGATTTTATTTTCGAGGCTAAGTCCTGCCTCTTCTTAGCACAATACATTGCCTTGTATAGTAATAGTGAGCGATTCCCAATCCGGTCCGGTCCAACCCAAAAATCGGGAATCGGATCGAGAGGACTAGTTTTCAATTTCTAAGACCGTAGACCTGACCAAATAGTCTTGAGACCATGGATTGGACCGATCCGGTCCAAATCCGATTCCAATGGGATCAATATTAAATATTATTTGTGAATCGAGAACGGATTATTTCATTTTTTTCCTTTGTAGTTCTGATTTAATCTCATAAGAACATGGAAAATTTTGGAAAAATATATAATATATGAAAAAAATTGAACAATCGGTTCTAATAGGATCAATATTAAATATTTTTCATATATATGTAAAATATTATATATAAGAAAAAAACTTAAAAATATATATTTATTGATTCGGTTCGATTCCCACCCTGTAACCAAGAATCGGACTACCTAAAAACTGATTTTATTTTTAGGAATTAGGAACAGGATAGATATTCTCGAGAGATGGACCCAAATTGGTCGGCTCGGTTCAGTCCCCGTTTGGACTGTTCATCTTGTTCACCCTTATTCTATAGGCATACCATGGTGTGGTTACACAGGCATTGGATTCCTCTTACATAATAAGTAGTACAAGCATCTTTAAAGTAGAAACGCTGACACTCTAGTAGTACAAGCATCTTTAAAGTGAAAACACCGACACTGTCACAAACATGTCACATACCTCGTAGAAACATTGACACTCTCACAAATATATCACATGCCTAGTTTATTGTGGAATCCTTTTTCGGTCTTGTCAGTAGAGCTGTCTCAGGCGTCTCCATCCTTGCTATCGATAAGCTTGAATAAGGCTATCAATTTCCCATTGAGACAAGAGCTGGTCGGCTACTGGGTCATCACAAAATGAAGCCAATTAATTAATATTTGTGTCATTCAGAAAAATCATAAGTCGCATCAATAATGTGAGGAATTATTTGAGAATTGTACTTAAAGGACGTAATTGGAAAATGTGGTATCGAAAAAGTGTTGTGGGGAGTCTAACCCCTCCCCACACATAAATGAACCCCCCCGACTGCAAGTGTCTTTCGTTTTCTCAGCAAATGATCAATGCTTTAACATGTGCACCTAGTTTTTAATCAATCTAGTTTTTTAAATTGATTGGTTCTCCTTCTTTGATTAAAACCCTAGAGATGGCCCAAAACTTCCAAAATCCATTTCCAATGACGTAGCTGCTTCTCTTGCAGAACAAAACCTCGGAGCTCATGAACGTTGGGCAAGGCGGTACATGACCTATATGAATACTTCAACGTGTTGATCTAGTTTGGAGGGCTATATATTGCATCAAAGTGGTTGTTGAAGGTTGGCCGAGTTGATCAAAACGCTTTCAAAATTTTTTTTTTACTTCTTTGCTTATTCTTTGAAAAAATAATATATTATGATTCTACTTGTAATTAGAGTGTTGATGTAATTATTGTACAAAGTGCCTTGAGTATAGAGTGAAATTAATATACTTGCAGAGCGAGCTACCGTTCTTCTTGGAAAGGCAATTTCATCTTAAAGGCTTCAAGTATTGCATTAATGGATCCAAGCCTTATCGATAGACAGGAAAATTATTCAAAAAGTCATAAATATATTACACAGCAGTTAATATAGTTCTAAACTTTTTAATTTGACAAATTTAGTCCTAAATATTGTGACGATTTTCAAGTATAGTCCGTCCTACCAATTTTGTTAGGAGTCGTTAGCGTGGCAGTCCGCTTAGTCTTGACCGTATTATATATGGAACAATCGGACAATCAAAAGCTAACGTGGATGATTTTTGCAATTTCATTTAAATTTTTCTTTGTTTTCTTTTCCTTCATCCGAATAGAATTTGAGTCCGAGGCGCTTACCTTTTGAATCCACCTGAGCTGCTTCGATATCACCACCGTGAATCCTGACCCAAGACACCACAAATTTTTCTAATGTTCAGTGACTCAAGAAATTCAATCAAACTTATTGCTTCCATTCTTCGTTTCTGAGAATGAAAAGTGACTTTTACCTAGAAAAGAGAGAGAAAGTAGAAGGGTAAAGAGCAAGGACTTCGGAAACTCTCGTCCTCTCGGAAGGTGATCACGAAGGTTCCTAAAAGCATAGTAGTTAAATGATTAAGCTCATGCTCGGTTTGTTTCGTAGTATACAAATAATTTAAAAATATTTTCTTAAAAATGATAATTTATATTGTTTGAAATAATTAGTTAATGAAAAATATTTTCATTATTGATGATAATTTATCTATAAATATTTTCGTAAATAATGACTTTTATTTAATTATTTATTTTTTGTAAGCAATATAAATTATTATTTTTAGGAAAAAAATTTCAAATCATTTATTTTTTCGTGAAACAAAGACACCATTAACTTCTTGTTTTTCCTCATTGACACCATCCAAGTTCGTTCCTCCACAGCAACAGCACCCCCACTTATTCAATGAAGCTGCAAAAATGTAAAAATAAAAGAAAAGAAAAACATCACCATTTTGGATGAATCGCTAGGGTGACGAGAGACGCAAGGCGAGAACAAAGAGCAGTCATTTAGAATTAAAACAGGGTCGGAAGTGAGTACATGGAGGGGTCCCAAGCCATCGAGTCGGATAGAGGTGTCAGCTACTTGATGCTTGTTTCTTCTCCCAACAGTCTGACAAATTACTGCGAAGCTTTGGTTGCTTTTTGCTTCTTCCCCAGCTACCGCCTAGATTTGCACAAGAGCATCACGGCCCTTCCTGGCCACAGGCAAGGGTGGTGGCCATCGTTTGGATTTGGATGAGAGCCGCGACGCCTTTTTCAAGAAGGTAAACCTTGAGGAAGGGAGTTAACAAAAAAAGAAAGAAAGAAAGGAAATGAAAAATAAAAAAATGCTCAAAACAATGTTGTTTTGATCATTGATGATCCACGTCAATACCGGCCGTGTTACATTATGTACAATTGGTGATGACTAGACAGCTACGTCAACGATTTCTCATCCAAATTGATTGGATGGGCTATAATTGCACAGGTTTTAGGACTAATTTGATTAAATTAGAAAGTCTAAAATTTAATTAGTCGCCATATAATATGTTTAGAACTTTTTTGACAATTTCCTCATTGTTAGACCATTAGTGCTTGGATAATGGAGGAGGTTAACTGGATAGGTTGAACCAATATAATTTTCTTTTTTTGTCAGTCCTACCTTTCTCTTTCAGATTTTTGTTCTACCTCTATGCAGAGCACTAGAGTCAAACCCTGCATGCATAATGGGCCAAGTTTCTAAGACTGTAGATCGAACCAGCTAGTCTTGGGACCATGGATCGGACCGATCTGGTCCGGTCCGATTCCAATAGGATCAATATTAAATATTATTTGTGAATGGAGAACGGATTGTTTTATTTTTTCCTTTATAGTTCTGATTTGATCTCATAAGGATATGGAAAAATTTGAAAAAATATATAATATATGAAAAAATTGAACAATCGGTTCTAATGGGATCAATATTAAATATTTTTCATATATATGTAAAATATTATATATAAGAAAAAATTAGAAAAATATATATTTATTGGTCCGATTCGATTTTCACCCTAAAATCAAGAATCGGACTGCCCAAAAACTGATTTCATTTTTAGGAATTGGGAACATGATAGATATTCTCGAGAGCTGGACCCAAATTGGTCGGCTCGATTCAGTCCCCGTTTGGACAGCTCATCTTGTTCACCATTATTGTATAGGCATACCTTGGTGTGGTTGCAGAGGCATTGGATTCCTCTTACATAATAGGTAGGACAAGCATCTTTAAAGTAGAAACACTGACACTCTAGTAGTACAAGCATCTTTAAAGTGAAAACACCGACACTGTCACAAACATGTCACATACCTCGTAGAAACACTGACACTCTCACAAATATATCACATGCCTAGTTTATTGTGGAATCCTTTTTCGGTCTTGTCAGTAGAGCTGTCTCAGGCGTCTCCATCCTTGCTATCGATAAGCTTGAATAAGGCTATCGATTTCCCATTGAGACAAAAGCTGGTCGGCTACTGGGTCATCACAAAATGAAGCCAATTAATTAATATTTGTGTCATTCAGAAAAATCATAAGTCGCTTCAATAATGTGAGGAATTATTTGAGAATTGTACTTAAAGGACGTAATTGGAAAATATGGTATCGAGAAAGTCTTGTGGGGGAGTCTGACCCCTCCCCACACATAAATGAACCCCCTCACTGCAAGTGTCTTTCGTTTTCTCGCAAATGATCAATGCTTTAACATGTGCACCTAGTTTCCAATCAACCTAGTTTTCTTAAATTGATTGGTTCTCCTTCTTTAATTAAAACCCTAGAGATGGCCCAAAACTTCCAAAACCCTTTTCCAATTACGGAGCTGCTCCTCCTGCCGAGCAAAACCTCGGAGCTCATGAACGTTGGGCAAGGCGCTACATGACCTATATGAATACTTCAACGTGTTGATCTAGTTTGGAGGGCTATATATTGCATCAAAGTGGTTGTTGAAGGTTGGCCGAGTTGATCAAAACGCTTTCAAAGTTTTTGTTTTTACTTCTTTGCTTATTCTTTGAAAAATAATATATTATGATTCTACTTGTAATTAGAGTGTTGATGTAATTATTGTACAAAGTGCCTTGAGTATAGAGTGAAATTAATATACTTGTAGAGCGAGCTACCGTTCTTCTTGGAAAGGCAATTTCATCTTAAAGGCTTCAAGTATTGCATTAATGGATCCAAGCCTTATCGATGAGACAGGAAAATTATTCAAAAAGTCATAAATATATTACACAGCAGTTAATATAGTTCTAAACTTTTTAATTTGACAAATTTAGTCCTAAATATTGTGACGATCACTACAAAAAAAGCGCATTTTTTTTGCCACGAAAATTTTCCAATGAAAAATTTTCCTCCATAAATTCAAACAAATTTTCCAAAGAAAAATAACATTAGTTGGAAATTTCCAACGAAAAAAATTAGTCGCAAAATTCGTTTGGAAATTTCCAACGGAAAAAAATTAGTCTCAAAATTCGTTGGAAATTTCCAACAAAAATTTTTCATTGGAAATTTCCAACGAATTTTGCGACTAATTTTTTTGTTGAAATTTCAACGAATTTTTTAAACAATTAAAAAACCTGGTATTGTTCGGCATTTTTTTTTATATTATTGGGAAAATTCATTGGAAATTTCCAAACGAATTTTCCAACAATTTCAATTTTCGGGCAATTATTTATTGCGTGCGATTTTTCGTTGGAAAATTCGTTTGGAAATTTCAACGAATTTTCCAATGAATTTTAATTTTTCGGGTAATTATTTATTATGTGACGATTTTCGTTTGGAAATTTCGTCGGAAATTTTCAACGAAAAAAAATTCGTTGAAATTTCCAACGAAATTTCAATGAATTTCAATTTTCGGGCAATTATTTTTAATGTGTACAATTTTTCGTTGGAAAATTCGTTGGAAATTTCAACGAATTTTCCAAACGAATTTCAATTTTTGGGCAATTATTTATTGTGTACGATTTTGGTTGGAAAATTCGTTGAAAAAAAATTTCAAACGAATTTTCCAATGAATTTCATTTTTCGGGCAATTATTTTTAGTGTGTACAATTTTTTGTTGGAAATTTCCAACGAAATTTCAAACAAATTTTCCAAATCGAATTTCAATTTTCGGGCAATTATTTATTGTGTACGATTTTAGTTGGAAATTTCCAACAATTTTCAGCAATTTCAATTTTCGGGCAATTATTTTTTAGTGTGTACAATTTTAGGTTTGGAAAATTCGTTTGGAAATTTCAACCAATTTTCAACAATTTCAATTTTAAGGCGGTATTTATTGTGTCGATTTTTCGTTGGAAAATTAGTTTGGAAATTTCAACGAAAAAAATTAGTTTGAAATTTCCAACAAATTTTCAACAATTTCAATTTTCGAGCGATTATTTTTAGTGTGTACAATTTTTGTTGGAAAATTATTTGGAAATTTCAATTTACAATTTTCCGACCAATTATTTTAATGTGTACAATTTTATTCATGAAAATTAAGTGAGAAATTTCACCAATTTTTGCACGAAATCCTTATCTTTCTTATTCAAATTTTTTATCACTCAAACTCACTCTCTCTCTCTCTCTCTCTCTCTCTCTCTCTCTCTCTCTCTCTCTCTCTCTCTCTCCTCCTCCTCCCGTTGCCCCCCGCTCTCCCCTCCCTCCTCCTCTCCCGCCCCCCCTCCCCTCCTCCCTCGGGCCTCCCTTGCCCCCTTCTCCTCCCCCGGCCTCGCCCCCACCCCCGCCCCCTCCCGCCCCCGACACCATGCCCACCCTCGGCGCCCCGCCCCCAGCCCACCCGAGCTCGCCCAGATACCGACACCATGGGCCGCCCTCGGCCCAAACTGGCGCCAAGGCCAGCTCGGCGGGGTCGAGCCTCGCCGCCGGGCGACGGGCGAGCTTCGCCCGGATACGGAAGGCGGCTTAGCATTCCGCCCGGCGGCGAGGGCTTCCGCCATTTTCTGGGGCGCTCGGCTGTCGCATTGAAAAAAATTCACACCTCTCGCCGCCATGGCGGGGTTCATCAAAAAAAATTGTAATTTTTCCAAAAAAAAAAAAAAGCGTTGGAAAAAAAATTTCCACAATTTTCATCCAAAAAAAAATTGTAATTTTTCCAACGAAAAGTTTTTCGTTGGAAAAAAATTTTCATCCAAAATTTTTTTTCCAACGAAAAAGTTTTTTCGTTGGAAAAAAATTTGTAAAAAAAAAAAATTTGTAAAAAAAAATTTTTTGTTGGAAAAAAATTTCCACGAATTTTGACCAAAAAAAAAAAATTGTAATTTTTCCAACGAATTTAGCCACGAGTTTTCTAACGAATTTTCCAACGAAATAAAATTCGTCGCAAATTTCCAACGAAAATTGAAATTTTTCGTTGGAAAAATTTCCAACAACCTATTACCAACGAATTTTTTTTCGTTGGAAAATTCGTTGGAAATTCCCTTTCCAACGAATTTTCCAGAATTTTTCGTTGGAAATTTTGTTGGAAAAAATTGGTTTTTTTGTAGTGTTTCAAGTATAGTCCGTCCTACCAATTTTGTTAGGAGTCGTTAACGTGGCGGTCCAGGTTAGTGCTGGCCGTATTATATGGAACAATGGACAACCAAAAAGCTAACGTGGATGATTTTTTGCAATTTCATTTAAATTTTTCTTTGTTTTCTTTTCCTTCATTCGAATAGAATTTGAGTCCGAGGCGCTTGCCTTTTGAATCCACCTGGGCTGCTTCGATATCACCACCGTGAATCCTGACCCAAGACACCACAAATTTTTCTAATGTTCAGTGACTCAAGAAATTCAATCAAACTTATTGCTTCCATTCTTCGTTTCTGAGAATGAAAAGTGACTTTTACCTAGAAAAGAGAGAGAAAGTAGAAGGGTAAAGAGCAAGGACTTCGGAAACTCTCGTCCTCTCGGAAGGTGATCACGAAGGTTCCTACAAAGCATAGTAGTTAAATGATTAAGCTCATGCTCGGTTTGTTTGGTAGTATACAAATAATTTAAAAATATTTTCTTAAAAATGATAATTTATATTGTTTGAAATAATTAGTTAATAAAAAATATCTTCATTATTGATGATAATTTATCTATAAATATTTTCGTAAATAATGACTTTTATTTAATTATTTATTTTTTGTAAGCAATATAAATTATTATTTTTAGGAAAAAAATTTCAAATCATTTATTTTTTCATGAAACAAAGACACCATTAACTTCTTGTTTTTCCTCATTGACACCATCCAAGTTCGTTCCTCCACAGCAACAGCACCCCCACTTATTCAATGAAGCTGCAAAAATGTAAAAATAAAAGAAAAGAAAAACATCACCATTTTGGATGAATCGCCAGGGTGACGAGAGACGCAAGGCGAGAACAAAGAGCAGTCGTTTAGAATCGAAACAGGGTCGGAAGTGAGTACATGGAGGGGTCCCAAGCCATCGAGTCGGATAGAGGTGTCAGCTACTTGACCGACCTTCGAAGAGCTCCCATGGTTGATGCTTGTTTCTTCTCCCAACACTCTGACAAATTACTGCGAAGCTTTGGTTGCTTTTCGCTTCTTCCCCAGCTACCGCCTAGATTTGCACAAGAGCATCACGGCCCTTCCCGGCCACAGGCAAGGGTGGTGGCCATCGCTTGGATTTGGGTGAGGGCCGCGACGCCTTTTTCAGGAAGGTAAACCTTGAGGAAGGGAGCTAACAAAAAAAAAAAGAAAGAAAATAAAAAATAAAAAAAATACTCCAAACAATGTTGTTTTGATCATTGATGATCCACGTCAATACCGGCCGTGTTACGTTATATACAATTGGCGATGACTAAACAGCCATGTCAACGATTTTTCGTCCAAATTGATTGGATGTGCTATATTTGCACAAGTTTTAGGATTAATTTGATTAAATTAAAAAGTCTAGAATTTAATTAGTTGCTGTACAAAACGTTTAGAACTTTTTTGACAATTTCCCATTGTTAGACCGTTAGCGCTTGGATAATGGAGGAGGTTAAGTGGATAGGTTGAACCACCGTAATTTTCTTTTTTTGTCAGTCCTACCTTTCTCTTTTAGAATTTTGTTCTGCCGCTTTGTAGAGGGCTAGAGTCAAACCCCGCATGCATCCTTGGTCCCCATCCCTCCCTACTAGCAAAGTTGAGTGCCTACCGGCTAAAACCACTATAAATTGATTTGTAATCTCTTTTATCCGTTACTCTCTTTACATTTCTAATGATTGAAGATATTTTCTATACATAGTAAATTTTGTCTACAAACAATATTTCATACTTTGTGCTTTTCACTTTTTGCTTTTGAACTTTTGGATTTAAAAAAAGTTGATTCTCAAACATTTAAATAATTTATGATTATTCCATAGCTATATCTATAGTTGGACATACTTCAAATTCCAATCCAGTATTGTTAATTCACAATTTATCTATATAAATGCAATAATAACAAAAAGTTCCTAGAGAATCGCCTCTCGTTATGACACATGGAACTCTGAATAATTAGAAAAATTTCCTTCGTACCACAGAGAATTGGATTTGCTGCATTCACTACAAAAAGTGCTTCACCTGAGCACTACTAAAGCATATGCTTCCTACTCATTATGAAATATTTGTTTTTATCTCTTCGCCTTAAAGACCTACCTTTTATTATAAGTAATTACCTATAATCACTTAAATATTCTCATAAAATGTGCCTTTATATTAAAAATCAATTGATTGTGCAAATCTTTTGCCTTTTTTTTGAAAATGGACTATCTATAGTTGAGGAATTGTAATGATGGCCGGTCAATGGTCTTGAGTCTCTTGACCATAAGAAACAACTATGCTTAGCCGAAGAAAAGGAAAAGAAGATTGATGATGGGCACCGCCGATGTTAAAGATTGATCAATGGTCTTCTACGCAATTTCGCAGGAAGCCTCCGCGGTTCTCAAATGCACGTTGAGGACTTTGATGTTAAAGTCATGACGATTGACGAAGACTTTTGAGACTTCTAGGAGACTATTTAAATATTTTGCATGATGTTTAATTTAACTAATGCCTTTATGACACTTTCGTTAGTGAGATCTTCATAGAAATAACATTACATTTCACATATTTATAGTGAAATAGTTATGATAACATGTATGTATTTTTATGTTTTGATACGTTTTTTTTTTTTTTTGTATTAAATAAAAGGGTTAATACCATGCAAAATCCCAAACTAGTATATCTGTGACAATTTTACCTCAAACTAATTTTTTGACCACTAAAAACTTCTATCTGGTACATTTGTGACAAATTTACCCTCCGTTATATAGGATTAATACCATGAAAAATCACAAATTGGTTAACTTGTGACAAACAGAGTGGTAAAATCACAAACCGGTACATCCGTCAATTGCTATGTGTCATCAAACTTAGCAATTTATCACATGAGTACTAGTTTCAAGTTTTTTGTGATATTAACCCTAAATAAAATTCAAAATTTGAATGTCGTTATATTTTGAAAAAAGTCCTCAAATTCAAGTAATGAGTAGAAATCCTCAAACAAGGAAAAGAAGTATAATAAAAATTATTAAAGTATCCCACATTGGTTGTTTATACGGTTTACATGCTATTTGTACGCATCTAATCTCTTTTTCCCTATCAAGTTTTTGGGTTGGACATTTTCACATGTATCATAACCCGATTCTATCTCGTTTATTTCGACCACAATGATTCTTGTTCATGAAATTCCATCCATTCTTTTGGATTGGACATTTTAGCAGCAATAACATTACATTCATTAATGGGAAGAGCTTCTATTTACATTCTTAATGTGAAAAGCATCTCCACCCGATCATCCTCCTCCAGAAATTTACAAAAAGAAGAACAAGTGCGTTTCATTAGAAAAGGAGAAAAGGATGTTTATTGTAAGATATAAACGATGAAATTCTTGGTTTGAACGCCTAAGTCCGATGCCACTTTCATTAGTGAGAGACTTCATTTTGGACGTTTGTATCGCGTGACTCACGGGATTTAATTGAAAGTTAAGGACAAGCAAATTCACAGCAGCTGCAGCTTTCAATTCATAGTCAATAAAGTTGATGGCTTTAGAAAAAATGAGACTTAGGACAACGATGGTGATGTACCATTCACACGCCCAATTTCTTTCGAGTTTCTTCTTGGTGCCTTAGAACTTTTAGATTAAAAAAAATGATTCTCGAATGTTTAAATCATTTATGATTACTCTATAGCTATATCTATGGTTAAACATATTTATATAGATAAAATAACAATTTATCTATACAAATGCATAGTCACGTATATTCCTAAAAAATCAACTCTCATTATGACATATGGAACTCTAAATAATGAGAAAATTTCCTTCATATCACAGCGATTGGATTTGCTGCATCCGCTATAAAATACTATCCACCTATGTCTATACTTACTACTCTTAATGAAATATTTGATTTGATCTCTTCAGCTTAAAGACTTATCTTATTATAATTAATTACATTTAACCACTCAAATATTCTCATAAACGTTCGACCAAAAAAAAAAAAAAATATTCTCATAAATGTGCCGTTATATTAAAAAGTAAATGATTGCGCAAGCAACACTTATTTCCTTATTTACAACCATTAGAATGTGAACATGGTGCAATTAGGAGAAAATATTCAAAAATATCATAAACCTATTGTATGGCGGCTAATTCAATATTAAACTTTTCAATTTTGCCAATTGAGTTCTAAACCTTATAATGATTTAGTCATTTTGGCAAATTTTTATCAATAATCGTTGACGTGGACATCGGCCGTTTGACCAATAGAATTTGATTTTATGGTCTTGGTCGTAAAATATTACTATTTCTGTTTCAACCCTTTGATTGGTTTTCCTATGATTAGTCCTTTATTTCATTTTTTTTTTTAGCTAAAATACTCCATTATTTCCCTAAAGACTTCTTGACATGGCCACATTCGACGACTTTCAACCATTTCATATTCATATTCACATTCGATGACCCAATCCAAAATGTTATCTAGAAAAGTTTCTAATTATTAAACCGCACCACCAACCCCCCGCCCCTTTTTGTGAGTTATTAATAATAATGTTCATATGATAATGAAGATCCAAATTATTTCTATTATCCTATTCAAGTTGATATCAAAATTTGTTTCATTTCATCACTCGAATAAGAGAAAAGTTAAATAGGAGATGTTTCGATGACAACTATAGGGCGTCTCTGTTGGTATCAATTATAGGTTTAGAGTGAGGAGATTGGTATCAACTCCTTTAAGCATGCAATTGATTTTTTATTTTATTTTTCTCCTTTTCCCCTTCTTTATTTATATTTATTTATAGTGAAGTGAAATTAAACTAAAAATTAACTAAGTGCCAAAATAAATATGAACTAGAATTTATACGCATGCATCTAAATTAGATGCCAAAATACTATGTAATATAAATCCGGATTTCATGAAAATTTACACTGCTTTCACTTGAAATTTCAATCTTAAACTTCAAACGAGAGCGAAGTTAGTGCACCCCAGAAAATAAAGAAAACTAGACAAAATGCTATGAATTAAAGCGAAACTAATCCCCACAATGCGAAATCAACTTGGTTGATTACATCTATTCTAATTGATGAAATTAACTATTAATTAAAAATAAGAATTTTTGTCAGGACTCGTGTGCAAATTGAACTACATTGTGCAGATTTTTAGCTATTTACATATTTATGCTTACTGAAACACGAATAAAAATCAACATG
Organism: Syzygium grande; assembly: GCA_024733475.1. Taxonomy (NCBI): domain Eukaryota; kingdom Viridiplantae; phylum Streptophyta; class Magnoliopsida; order Myrtales; family Myrtaceae; genus Syzygium; species Syzygium grande. The sequence goes on from JAMXDD010000019.1 coordinate 77,893, forward strand.
AACTAACGCAAAAAGCCACGCACGTGCTTGCTTTTATTTCCTTTCCTCTTCTTCTTTTTTTCTCCTTTCTTTTAACACGTACAGCTAAAATGCTTTTCACTTGTGTTGGCTGGGTAAGTCTGTCGCATATTTCCCTCTTCGTGAGCCAGGCTTGTGCTGGCTTTGGCTTGAAGTTCAAATGAATTTATGACTCGTTTAGGGCCCGTTTGGTAAGTTTCTAAACAGTAAAAATTTATATTCTTTTGTTCTCGAATCAATTTGGGAACAGAAATTGCTTTGTTAAATTTTTTTTCCCGGCATAAATTTGCAAAAATTATTTTCAGAATCAATTTTGGAAGAAAATCAAGAAGAAAAAAAAAAAAAACTTCTTAATTCTATGAACAATTTTTCCATTTCTGATTCTTCTTGATTTTCTTCTTCCTCATTCTTGGTTTGTTGTTTTGTTCTTCTTCTTCCTTGCCCATGTCGATTGTCGGGATTTGGCCATCGGCGACTCGGCGACCGGGCTACAAGCCGGGGCGGCGAGGGTGTCACGACCCTCGCTCGGCTATGGTGAGGCCGACCTTGCCGTCGCGACCTAGGCTAGGGAGATGGGTCACGACGGCGAGGTCGGCCTCGCCCGGATCTTGGCAAGGTGAAGCCTCGTGCGGCCAAGGCAAGGTCAACCTCGCCATCGCGACCGGCCGAGGGCGTCGGACCTTTGCCGGCTCCGCCTATGGGCCGGTGACCAAGGAAGGAAGGAAAAGAAAGAAAAAAAAAAAAAAAAAAAAAGAAAGAAATATTAAAAATTTAAAATATTATTAATAATTTTTTATGTAGTTAGTAAATACATTTTTATTTTTTTTTTATTTCAAGAATAGAAATTTTGGTCGGTTATCAAATACCTTCAAATATTTAGAAATTATTCCCGAAAGCGGAGTAAAAAAAATTTTTTAAATAAAATTAACTTTCGAATATAAAATCGTTGTCATGCGTCACCCTTGACATATCGGCTTAATTCGAATTACCCGCGAAAGAATTCAGATCCAAAACGTTGCCGGCTCATATGCACCAGGCGCATGTAATTTATCGCACGAATTTTAAAGAGACCACGTAATTAGACTAGACACAATGGCCTGGTGGAGAGCTAAGATGCAAAACATCCTTGGACCCCAGATTTTGGAAAAGATAAGGACAGAACCATGCAGATGAGAGAGAGAGAGAGAGCGCGCTTTGAAAAAGCCTGAACTGAAAGCACAAAGAGTAGAGTCGTCCATCAATCAATCAATCTCCCAAAAACCCCAAACATGGCCGGCGTGAGGACGGGGATGAAGATAGAAAATTTCGCATGCAAAAGTCAAGCCTTCATCATCAATCTCTCCCCTTTCCTGCTTTTGTCTCTTCCTTTCTTGAACTTTGCCCGATTCTTCCTTCAAATTTTCTTTCTTCTTGTCAAAGGTTCTACCAATTGATACGTTTTCACAAATAATTATTATTAAATTTCTTGATCTGTATCTTCAATTTTTGAAAACTTATAAAGTTCTCCTGTTAAGCCTTGACCAATGAATCTATAAAATCCTTCAAATTGTATCCCATTAAAACCAAGCATCGTAGACGGTCCCTCATTCAACCACCAGCATTCTGTGGACCTAAATATTAGGTCAATCGGACGTTGGACAGAAAAATTATGACTAGTCAAAATTTGGTCAATTTTTTTGCAGTTTTTTTTCCATTTCTTTTGAAAAAAAGAAAGAAATAATGATGATGGTAACCCCCGCCGCCGTCGACAGTCACCACATGTCGATTCCAGCATTAGCCCAATGATGGAACGGCAACAATCCACATGTGAGCCCAAGCCACGCCAGGCCAGTCGCACATCTGCCCAATGCACCTGGGCCGCATGTCTTAGCGGATGACTGGGGCGAAAATGGTGCAAGGCCGCATGTGGGCCTAAGCTATCCCCTGAACCGTCTCGTGTGGAGCTAGGCTTTTGAAGCCCAATTTCACACCTATAATTTTTAGGCCTTTCACCACATTTGCCTTGTGCCTTGCAACCTCTATGACCACTCGGGCTTCAAAGCTCACGGTCCATAGCCATTTGAGCTCGAAGCTTGCAATTTGCTGTGGCTGGTTCTACTTCAAAGCTCGCAACCACCATGACCACTTGAGCTCAAGCTCAAAACTTGCGATCGTCATGGCTTCTTGAGCTCGAAGCTCATGCCTAGGGTAGAGATCGAGCGGCCATAGGTGTGAGATCTATGGCTGCTCGATCTAAAGGTCATAGATCTCGAGCTCCCGTCGCCATGGCTGCTCAAGCATTTGTGGTGTGGCCAAGGCTAGCGGAAGAATGGTCGTGAGTGGGTGGGTACAAAGGAATTGCATTGGTAGGGTTTAAATATTTTAAAGAAGAAGAAGAAGAATTCCAGGTGAAAGATAGAGTCAACGTTTGAATATAAAGAAAAAAAAAGATAAATATCAACAAATATTTAACGACCTTTACGCCACATCAACAAAAATTCACAACGGCCCCAAAGTATTTAGCAACATTCGAACCTATTTGAGGTTTTAATTCCAATATCAAACCATACAAATAAGCACAACAGGCCCCAAATCTTAAAAGCATGAATGACATAGAAGGCCCAAGGAACGCTACGGCCTCTACAGTAAATAGTTCTCGCATGGTTGAGTTCTTGCGTTTGATTATTTTCTTTAATAAATTTAAGTTTTTTTTCTTTCTTTCACGTGATTAATTTGATATAATTAGTCTATTTACTTATTTCAATTTTTAGGAGGAAATTCAAAGTGCCATTTTCAACTCGACAAAAAAAGAATAAAACTAGCACGTATCGATCTCCAGAGCAAGCTTGCATTGAAATTAATAACAAAGCTTTTTTTCTCGGTAAAGTTTATATGCTTTGTTGCGATTGTTATGTCTGTCTATTTATTTCTTATGGTAATTACAGCTTGCATTTAAAAGATAGGAGAAAACTAATATTAACAATCTTCCGCTCAATCATCTTCATCTTCGTTGTCAACCACCTGTGAATCCCACAATTACGCCATTGATGTTGACGATGAAGATGAATTGGCCGAAGCGGAAACGCTGCAAAACTCAGTCATTAATCTCTCATCGCTCACTCTCTCCACAACAAAATGCCCAAGCTTACCAACAACCTCCACCAAGTTGTCCCTGCACAAGAACTCGTCGCTATAAACTTTCTCCACCTCCCTATCGAAGTCCTGCACGAACACGTGCGTCTCCGCCGCGCCGCCCTTCTTGCTCCTGGCCAGCACAGCCGCCGTGAATATCGCCGACATCCTCCCCGGCGCCGCCTCATGGTACCCACTCGGCCCGTCGATTAGTATCACGTCCCAGCTCAATTCATACACGTGGTTGGGCAAGTTGTTCATCGCGAGCTTGCACTCCGAGAAGAGCAGGTTCTTCACCAGCTGGCACTCACTGCGGAACTCACCTCTCACCGACTCGAGCAGCCTCTTCATTTTGCCGACCCCTGTCTTGTGCTGCACGTCGTAGGCCTCAGATTCCCAGGTGTTGTTGCTCAAACCTCGAGACTAGGTGCTCATTCTCTTGAGGGAAGACAGTGCAGCTGCCGAAGTTGAGGGCTTTGTACAAGAGAGCCTCGTGGGTGAGGCCAAAAACAAGGAGGTTGCAGTGGGAGGCAGCAAGGGACAGCGGACAACTGCAGCGGTGATGGTGGCGAGCTCAGTGGACGTCATGTGGGCGGAGTTGGTAGTGGCGGTGTAGTGGAAGAGGGCGTTGGATATGGAAAGTGGAAGTGGGATCAAGAGGCAAAAAAAGCCCGTGGCGGTGCTTGTGATGGCGGCGGCGGTGGCAGTGGTGGGCGATTAGGGTTAGAGTGAAGACGGTGGTGAAGAAGATGATGAAGAAGATGAGCCACAATCGATTGGTGTTTGAAGATGATTGCTTTTGGATTGTGGGATGGAGGAGCATTAGCTTTGCGCTTTTCATCTTTTGATCTCCCTCTCTCTCGCAAAAATGTTCATTCCATAGGTTATTTTTTATACTCATTTTACTTGAGGTGAAGTTCAAACAGTGATATTATATGAGTATCGTTTCTTAACTGTCGATGAGAAAAAAGAAAGAAAAATGAAAAATAAAAAAATTTTAAATTGAAATTTTTTTTCTTATGAAAATGCCTTTAACCGGCTAGAATATTTAGTTGGCGGCGATCGATGAGGTTAGGTCCTCATTTGAAGCCGTCATGGCCATTTCAAGTTTTTATTTGATACAAAATCAACTTCAAACTCTTATTTGATAAAATGATGATACTTTAAACTCTTATTTGGAATTTTTCCTATTTTCTTTGGTGCAAATATGTTATCCCTAAAAATGTTGGTAGTATCTAAATGTAGTAAATGCAGATGCAAAAAATGTACAACCTCAAAAACTTAGGAGTCAACATTTTACGCTCATAACTATTCAGATTCACACAATATGAAAATCAAATCTATTTAAATATGCTATTCTAGCAATATCAATAATTTATATAGTAAGGTTTCACGATTTGTTTTCGGTTTTCGCGATTTGTTTTCGATTTCATGGGTGAGATGGACATCGTTAGAGGGCTGTCGAGCTCGAAGGGAAGGTGTTTTGGTCATCAGCAACATCATGGGGCTCGGACTAAGCGACGCCATCGACACGGGGCTTGGTGCTGGTGGCAATGCATGAGGGTTGTAGTTGGATCATGGAGGTGGTCATCTTGCTCCTCGTGGTGTTTCTTGCGAAAAATTCAAGAAAAAGGGAGGAAAATCCAAAGGTTCAAGAAAAAAAATGAGACACATGTCCTTTATCGGTTAGAGGATGGTACCCGGGTACAGTACCCCATTGTCCCCATCTTTCTTATCCTTCAAATGTCTTCACACATTCGTTCCACCACTAGCTTTCCGTGGGCGTAAAAATTGAGTCAATCGGACTAAGACAGAAAAGTTATAACTAGATGAAAAATATTATTTTCAATTTCTTCAGAAAAAAGGAATGAATGATGACGTCAGCCCCCGCCGCCGCGGGTCGCCACGTATTGCTTCCAGTGTTAGGCCGGTGATGTAATGGCGACAAATCGCACATGAGCCCAAGCCATGTCAGGCCCAATCGCACAGCGGCCCAGCGCATATTGGCCGCATGTCCTAAAGCATGACTGGGCCCCAATGGCGTAGGGGCTGCAAGCCTAAGCTGTCCACAGACTCGTTTCGTGCGGAGCTGGGCTTTTGAGGCATTATACTATGTGCATGCCATTTCCCTTACGATGTGCATCGTACCCCTTTGTTTTCAAAATTTCCCTACTTCATTTGCTCATCTCGACAAAGGCAATGTATTTCAAAACTCTCTCTTTAAATTTGTTCTCTCAAATTCTAATAACTAACTTGATCTTGTTTTATAAGGAAATTCCGTGAGGATCAACCAGCAGAGATCTGCGGTAATCCTAGGTGGGTATGAATAAAATTATTTAGGTGATAGATAAACGTTCTAAACCCCATAAATAAAATCGATATCGTTATATTGTTGGAGATAGGCTTGAATTATTAAATAGTTGTTGCTCTACTGGTTTAAAATGAGGCTTCTCATGAATAAATAGATCGCCGTAATGCCTAAATTACCCTTTGAAGAAAATACAAGAACATGATTTTACGGCTATTATTCCACTTAAATAAAATAATATCATAGTTTCCATAGGAGGTTATTTTGTTTGTTTAAATATTTGCATTAGAAACTCCATTGCATAAAACCGACTCATAGATCGAAATGTCGCGACAGTCCGTCCGGACAAATTCAAAGGTTGGAGACTAAGGCCCCTCGATCATAAATCGAGGCCCCACGGATATCGTGATTTTCTAGAATACTTTTAAAAAGATAATAGTAATTTTTCCTAAAATATTTTTAGCTCTCAAAATCCTTATTATCTATGATCAAAAGGACAAAAGTACCTCTAAGTAGGCCAAATAATAACATGATTCCGTTAATTTCAAAACTAAACATATATCATCTAATTACACGTCATTAGTCAATTGCACATGCACACACGTCACAAATTAAGACTCAAGCAAATTTTTACATGCCATTGCATGCTTTCAAAACACAAACCAACATAGCACACGAAGCCATGCCGGGGCATAAATTGACAAAGGAATTTCCCTGATTACGTCTCCGGAAAAATCATAAGTCGCATCAATAACGTTAGGAATTATTTGAAAATTGTATTTAAAGGACGTAACTGGAAAATGTGGTACCAAAAGACCCTCCCCACACTTAAATGAAACCCGGACCGCAGGTTTCTTTGGTTTTCACATGTGCACCTAGTTTCCAATCAGCCTAGTTTTCATAAATTGATTGGAGGCGACTTCATCTCCTACTTTAAACAAAACCCTAGCTAGGGTTGGCCCCAAAACTTCTAAAACTCCTTTTCCAACGATGTAGCTGCTCCTCTTGCCGAACAAAACCTCGGACTCCAAGAGCGTCAAGGCGCTACATGACCTATTTGAAGACTCCAACGTGTCGATCAAGTTTGGAGGGCTATATATTGCATCAAAGGGGTTGTAGAAGGTTAGCCGAGTTGATCAAAACACTCACAAAGCTTTTTTTACATCTTTGCTTATTTTTGAAAAAAATATATCGTGATTCTACTCAGTAAATCTCTAAAAGAGTGTTGATGTAATTATTGTACAAAGTGCTTCAAGTGTGGAGTGAAGTTAATGTACTTGTAGAGTGAACTGGAATTCTTGTTGGAGAGGCAAATTTCATCTCTAAACACTTTTAAAAGGCTTTAGGTATTGTATTAGTGGATTATAGCCTTGTTGTTAGATAGGAAAATTGTTCAAAAATTTATAAACCCACTTGTATGGTGATCAATTTAGTCCTAAACTTTTCAATTTGGCAAATTTAGTCCAAAACTTTTAGCGATTTTCTAATATAGTCAATCTTGCCAATTTTAGTCAAAAATCGATGATGTGGTAGTCCGATCATGTTGGCTGTCCCACGTGGGTACGGTCCGATGACCAAAGGGCTAACGTGGGACGACTTTTACAATTTTTTTGAATTTTTTTCTTTCTTTTGTTTTCCTTCATCTAAATAAAATTTGAGTCCGAGGTGCTTGCCTTGTGAATCCACCTAGGCTGCTTCGATATCGCCTCCTCATTGTGAATCCTGACCAAAGACACCACAATTTTTTCTAATGTTGAGTGTTGCGAGAAACTCAATCAAACTAATTGCTTCCATTCTTCATTTCTGAAAATGTAAAGTGACTTTTAACCAAAAAGAGAGAAAGTAGAAGGGCAAAGAGTAAGGGCTTCCTAAGCTCTAGTTTGCATCGGGTGGTGATTCTGAAGGTTCCTACAAAGCGTGGTAGCTGAATAATCAAGCTTAGGCTCCGTTTATTTCGCATAAAATGAATGATTTGGAAAACATTATCCTAAAAAACGATTGCTTGTATTGCTTAAATAATTAGTTAATAAAAATGGTTTTATTATTGATAACAATTTATGTTGAAATATTTTTGTAAATGACTGACAACATTTTTTATTCATCTATTTTTTTATAAGTTTATACAATTAAAGTATTCATTTTTGAGAAAATATTTTACAAATTGTTTGTTTTTTTGCGAGACAAAGGCACCCCTAAGATCTTCCTGCTTTTCCTCTTTGATACCATCAAAGTTCGTTCCTCCACGGCAGCAACACCCCACCCATTCAATGAACTCGCAAGAGTGTACAAAAAAAACAAAGAAAAACATTACCATTTTGGATGAACCGGTAGAGACTGATGAGAGACGCAAAGCGAGAACAAAACATTCGCTTATAATCGAAACATGGTCGGAAGCGAGTACAAAGAGGGGTCGTCTCCGAGCTTCCAAGCGTTGACATGGTCCCAAGCCATCGAGTTGACTAGAGGTGTCAAACCGTTAGACTGACCTTTGAAGAGGTCTCATGGTTGATGCTTGCTTCTTCTCCAAAACTTTGATAAAATACTGAGAAGCTCTGCTTGCTTCTTTTTCGCTTCTTCCCCATCCTTCACCTGGATCTGCGCGATGCGGCCCTCGCAGACCACAAATGAGGGTTGTGGCTCTCGTTTGGATTTGGGTGAGGGCTCCAATGCCCTTGCCCTCATGCCATTGCTGAGGAACTGGCGACCCTAGCCGACCTTTCCGGGAAGGTGAACACAATGAGGAAAGGGTAAAACGAAAATAAAAAAAATAAAAGAAAAGAAAGAAAATAAAAAAAAATCTCAAAATTCTAAAAACAACGTTGTTTCGATCATTGATGGTCTACATCAGTTGTCGACCGTGACACATAGGATATGGCGGTGATGACTAGATTGCCATCTTAGCAATTTTCGGTCAAAATTGATCAGATTGACTATATTGAAATTATATGCAAAGGTTTAAAACTAAATTGACCAAATTGGAAAGTTAAAATTGAATTGGCTGCAGTACAATACATTTAAACTTTTTTGACAATTTCTCCATTGTTAGACCGTTAGCGCTGGGACAATGGAAGAGGCTACGTGAATAGGTTGAACTACTATAATTTTCTTTTTGTCAATCCTACCTTTAACTTCTTATCTTACCTTTAGCTAAGAGAGAGGACACATTATTTGTATAAACACATTATTTTGCAAAAGTTCCAAAAATCCTAAAATAATCTATTCATTCCCTTCTTGATTGTTTAGTAAAGTCCATTTCACACAAGCATTTTATTTGTATAAACATTAGGTGAAATGACACCAATTGTCTGTTTATTTTTGCCCAAAATTCAAGACCGTCCTCGTATCTTTTCTTGTCCAAAATCATCCGAGTTTTTAAAAAGGTCATTGCTCATCCTTCTATTATGTCGCTACTTTTCCAGTCGATTTATGCTGATGTGGACAATCGAAACATTGAGTAGAAGCAATATGGCAACCTTGGCTGCTCAAGCTTGAACCTCACAATCATGGCCATTTGAGCTCGAAGCTTATGACCGCCATGGTAGCTCGAGCACGGCTCATGGCCATGGTCATTTGAGCTCAATCATCATCATCCTTATTATCAACCACCTTTGAATCCCACAATTACGCCATTGATGTTGATGATTTAAGATGAATTGGCTGAAGTCGAAACGCTACAAAACTCAGTCGTTAATCTCTCATCGCTCACTCTCTCCACATCAAAATGCCCAAGCTTACCAACGACCTCCGCCAAGTTGTCCCTGCACAAGAACTCGTCGCTATAAACTCTCTCTGCCTCCCCTGTCAAGTCATGTGCGTCTCCGCTATGCCGCCCTTCTTGCTCCCGGCCAGCACCACCACCGTGAATATCGCCGTCATCCTCCTGGCGGCACCATCTTCAAACCCTCCTCATCTCTCGAGTCTCTCCTCGCATAATCACCCAGACCACCGAGTCCACCGCACCACCCGTACGCCGCCAGGAACTATAGCACCACCACGAGCAATCTGTGGGTGGTGTTCGAGTTTGATCACTGGAGTGAGGACAGATGTTGGAATCTCTTCCAATAGAAGCTACCTCCCCGATAGGCTTCAATTTTCGAAGCGGGAGCAGCAGTGGCGGCGGCGCTGGGAAGACCGAAGACCTTCGTTTGCTCAGAAGATCGAAGGCTGTAAAGAAAGGAAGCCAGTGGCTCGGGGGACTCGGAAGAATCTCGTCTTCCGTCAAACCGAAGAACATTTTTTCATTCTGAATCGAACTCACATCTTCATTTGCACCCAAATTCATCTTTGATCAACCGACTGGCAAGGTCTTCCCAAACTTCTGAGCGTTTTTTTCACTTTTAATCATCACGGGCTGCCTCTGTTCTTCAATTTGATTTTCTGTTTTTCTGTAAAGTTCATCCGCATTGAATTTCCTTTGACATTGTCAACTGTTTTTTGCTGATTAGATCGTCTTTAACTGGAGCTGTACGGTTTATAGCTCAGATAGCAAGAAAATAAGGGAGATCTCTTGTGGTAATCAAGATAGGTAGTAGTGTAAGAAGGTATGAAATTGAGTTTTTAGAAATGTATGTCATAGTTATTTTTTGACTTGTAATTGCTGATGGGTGTTCGTTGAATTACTTCTGTTGAACGTGCTTGTTTGTCTGAATGGCGTGCTTTCTTTGAACTATATGCTAGGAAATTGTTCTATGCTTGAGTCGGATGTTGGGAATGCGAGCAATTTGTGCATGGACACATCTTCTCCTATTAGATATGGAGATGAGCTTCATTCCCTCTTTTCATTGTTAATGTGCATGCGATTGTTCAAAACAAAGTTGAACATAATCTTGTGTTAAATTTATAGGATCCTCACGATCCTTGATGACCCTCACAAAACTTCGTAATCATATGCTTTTTGCACTTGAGTTGCTGAACTCTTAGGTGGCATGTGTAAGATTTAATTCCATGTTCATAAATATGTAGTCTCTTATTGATAGATCGGGAACTCGCTAGCGATAAACATGTCAAGTACATATATTGTCTGCTGAAAAGGTAGGTATGAAATTTTTACAAGTCTCTTCATGTTTTCTCGTCCCACTTCCTGCCAGTTACTGAACATGACTTGGTTTATCTGGATCTACTAATCAGCATGTCGGAGTTTACTCATTTGAGTTTGTGGGTTGATCTTGTACTCAGAAAAAGGATAGTTTTGAGTCGATGGTTATTGAGCACTTGAGATTGAATGGAGCATATTGGGGATGGACCACTCTAGATCTCCTTGGAAAACTTGAGAGTGTGGATTCAAATGAAGTTGTTTCATGGATCCTGCAATGCCAGCACGAGTCTAGTTTGTATTTATTTGTGTCTTGGCTTCTTTTTTTGCGATTACACACGAAAAACATGCGGCAAACAGAGCTTTCACTCCACATTCAATTAATATTTCTTATTTGACAGTATGGTTAAGATTTTAGCTTGGGATTAACAAATTCCATCAATTACATTATTGGCCACGTCTTTGGAGTGATTAGTGATGATTTACTTATTTATATTCTAAAACTTGAGTCTAAATAACAAAATGTGAATGACACTTAGGGCTGCTTGTGCGGCGGCTTTGGTGCAAATATTGGACATGATCTGCATCCGCTGTATACACTCGAGTGCCGTGCAAGTTTTGGCCCTTTTTGACAAGTTAGATGTTCTTGACATCAATAAGGTGACAGATTATATCCTTTGGAAATAAAGCATCCTAGATTAGCAAACTCTTACCATAGATGCAAGTTCCTTGGTGTTGTTTTATGTTTTTTTAGTTTTCAACACCATGAGAGTGATGAACTTACGTTGGGCTCTGTTTTGCATGTAAGAGGTCAGATCATGTCAAGTCATGGAATTTCAATTACGTTTACTTTATAGTGTGTATAATGCTAGCCAAACATTGATGAGGGGGGCTCTCTCTCTGAGATTGAAGTTGCTACTGTTAGATCGGATGTTCTACATTGTTGTGCCCGAACTATGCTTCGACATCGTAAAAGCACCGCAAAAAACGAAAATAAATCTTTTTTCTGGGGATATTTGACGAAAAGTTGATACTCGGTGTCTTGTCCTCGTCTTTTACACCCCCAAATCATGAAACTTAGCATCAACATTAAAAGAATATAAAGAAATGCTGATTCACATCAGCCACCACTTGTTGTATAAAACTACTTATGGTAGATTAATACTAGCTAAGTCTCTTAATATGGCACATGTTCACGTAAAACGTCAAATTACCAATGGAAAATACAACTGCCCAGAATAGGTAAAAAAAACTGGATATCCCATTTAATTAGGTATGATGAACCAAGAAGTGAAGCATTGTTTGCTTCATTTTCAGTCATTGAGAGCTCCTCACGGGTAATAAAGAGACAAAGGATCCTCATTAAAATGGCCATTATTCAAACCTTAGAATATTCTTACAGATGAACTCTTCATGAGAAGATGCTCAACATCCTTTGTAGAAGGTCTTGTGCGCCTGCAATAACATTCATGGGAATGGTTCGATCCTCGGAAGGTCGATTGCAAAAATTTACATCTCCGCTTCTCCATCGGCTGTAAAATTTCTAATCTTAAGTTGTAATACCCCAACTAACAGATGCACAACACACCGCTCATGATTACACTCAATCTAGCAGTCCCTCGGAAGCATAGCAACGAACTAGACCGGGCTTTCAAATAGTCAAGCAATTAAGTAGAAAGCGGAGACCCTTTACACGGCTACTACAATATGAAGCTAGACCTTGAGCTCATACTTAACTATGCAAAGATAAATCACACAATTACATTCACCCGAACACCAACCCGCCATATTATTCGTGACTGTTCTTTAGCGATTGGCTGGTGATCCGTAGCTTGAGTTCGGTGTTGATCACGAAAATGGCACGCCTGGATCACCATAGTTAGAAATCGAAACACGATATGGGAGAAATTGTCGATTCACGCACCTGGTTTGGAATCCATCGTATTTGACGCGGAATTTGTGACGGTTTCCAACACGAACTCAAGATCTTCTCCCTATACCCTTCGCTAGAACACCGGCCTAATGAGATTGCCACTCACGAGAAGAAAGTTCTCTCTTGATCCGTATGTGAGTCAAAATATGCATCATCGTGTTAGGGGAGGGACTTGAGCGCTATTTATAGAGTCTTCACCACGGGTTCCCCTCTCATTACGGGCCGGGTCGTACTCGCCCACACCAGCCAGCCCCATATTAGACGATTAAGAATCCATATATCTTACCTTTATTAGACCAAATTAATTCAGTTAATTTCAATTAATGAAGCCTACATTAGGAAATTCTTACATTCTCCCACTTAGGCGATATTAATTGAAACACAACTGTAGCGCACCCTTATTTTGATCTAGAAATTATTCTTAATAGTCAATCCAATCCCATAAAGTCTCGAACACCGAATTATGGCGATAATTCGCATGTACTCACGCAGAGCCTTCCATGGTCACGAATGCTTTCAACTTTACTGATATGGATTCAATATGGTAGTGTGTCAAATAAACAATACCTCATAATGAGTGATACTTCATGTGTTGTCCACTTTGTTAGTCCAAATTCTCTCTCCTTAAGTGTCACAAAAACCTAGTTTGTCACCAGAGAATATCCTTCATGGTTTCAACGAACCTGCATATGTCTTAGCTTGATAGTTAACTGTACTTTATGTATAACAAGACATATTGTTAAGGCTAATATCAAGAATGCCCCATAGCCCTGTACTCAAGGTTTACACAATGCCTCGAGATTTTCATATATGTACTCAACTTGATAAATCTACATTCACAAATACCTCATTGAATGCAAAAGAGTTGATACATATTCAACTATTACAAAAATGTAACAAAATTATATACAAACTTCATAAGAGCAACATAAAACTAAACAACTCCCACTAATTGACAAAGATCCCATGATACTCCTAAGCCCATGTTAATGACATGTCGATCAAATACACAAGGGCGAAGGCCTTTAGTTAGCGGATCTGCAAATCATATCATCCGTTGAAATGTGCTCTCACCGCAATGTCACCATCCCCGAACTTTTTCTTTTATAGTCAAGTACTTGACCTCCATACGCTTAGACCCCTTGAGACCTCTCGTTGTTGTTAACAAACAACACCGCAGAAGTTATTGTCACAATACAACTGTATGGGCCTATTCACAAAATCAAATACGGTCAACTCCTTAATGAGGTTTCGGAGCCAAATTGCCTGAGTAGTGGCCGAAAAACATGCTACAAACTCCGCTTGCATGGTAGAGGATGTCATTGATTTCTGTTTCTCACTTTTCCATGATAACGCACCTCCTCGCTAACTTGAAGATATAACCTGTTGTCGACTTCTTTTCATCCCGACAGCCAGCAAAAAGTTTGAATCCGAATACCCAACTAGTCAGAGGTCCCGAACATGTTTGTAAATCAGCATATAGTCTTTTGTCCTCTTTAAGTACCTCAAAACCTTCTTAGCAAAGAACCCAATGATCGTGTTCCTCGATTTGACCGATATCCGCTTAGAAGTCCTGTTGCAAAAGCAATATCCGGCCTAGTACATACTTGAGCATACATAATACTCCCAAGTGCACTAGCATAAGGTACATTCTTCATTTGGGCTTTCTCAAAATCTGAATGAGGACATTGTGATGCACTCAACTTATCACCTTTTACCGACGAGGAGCAATTCTCGGCTTACATTGTTGCATGTTGAATCTTTCTAAAATACGATCAACATATGCCCTCCGAGATAAACCCAATAGTCGGCGAGAACGATTCCTATGAATCTCAATGCCAAGGACAAAAGATGCCCCACCAAGGTCCTTCATATCAAAGTTCTTTGACAACATCCGCTTTGTTTCATGCAAGAAACCAAGGTCACCGCTTGCAAGCGGGATATCATCTACATAGAGTATAAGGAAAATGAATTTCCTCCCACCGACCTTGCAAGATATACACCGATCTACTTTGTTCTCAACAAAACCAAATGAAGCGACAACACTATGAAACTTCAAGTATCATTGTCTAGAAGCTTGCTTGAGACCATAAATAGACTTTTTCAGGTCTACATACAAGCGCATTGAATCATCTACGCATGAAAGCCTTGGGTTGTATCATATAGACTTCTTCATTAAGGTCTCCATTGAGAAAGGCGGTCTTAACATCCATCCGGTGTAACTCCATATCAAAATGAGCTACTAATGCCATGATCACTCCGAAAGAATCTTTAGAAGAGACTGGAGAAAAAGTTGCTTCATAGTCTACTCCTTCTCTCTGAGTGAAACCCTTAGCTACCGATCCGGCTTTAAACTTCTCAATCTTTCCTTTGGAGTCTCTTTTAGTCTTATACACCCATTTACAGCCCTATGGGTCTATGACCTTCAGGTAATTCAATAAGTTCCCAAACTCCATTATACTTCATAGATTGCATTTCATCTCTCATTGCATCTAACCACGCCTCGACCGAGGACAAGAAACAGCTTCCGATAAGTCACTAGATCAGCCCACGTAACCCGATATCGTAGTCTTGCTCTCCTATATAGACTAAATAGTCCGGTGGTATAGCTGATCGTCTCTCCCTAATGGATCTCCTTACTGGAACAACAACAGCCTCATCCTGCACCTGAGAGCCTTGAGGAACTTCATTAGGAGCTGTCTCGACAACAGGATCCCGAGCCTCAACAGGTTCATGTGGTGTGGGAGTTTCCATAATTATCTGTATGGGAGGAGATAAAGATACAATATTACCCACCGTACTATTATCCTCAATAGTCTGTGAGCAGCTACTTTCTTCGGCCACATCAAACTCCAAAAACTTGGTTGTCTGTGATTCCACAATTCTTGTGCCTCCATTGGGATTATAGAACCGATATCCCTTCGAATGATCCGGGTAAGATACAAAGTAACACCGAGTGGTTCTGGAGTCCAACTTACTTAATGTTAGATTATACAATTTCACTTCAGGGACATCCCCAAACCTTAAGATGGTTTAAGCTAGGCTTATGTCCAAATCCATAACTCAAAAGGAGTCGATGGAACAGCTTTTGTAGGTACACGATTCAGAATGTATAAAGCTGTTTTCAAAGCTTCACCCCACGTAAAAACCAGGTAAATTTGTCCTACTAATCATACTCCTCACCATTTCCATAAGGGTGCGATTACGCCTTTTAGCTACACCATTTTGTTCAGGACTCCTGCATAGTGAATTGAGCCACTATCCCGTAATCCTCTAAGTATTTGGCAAATGGCCCCTTAAGCTGTCCAGCATCGCCATGCTTGCCATAATACTCTCCACCTCGGTCGATCTAACAACCTTTATGACTTTTCTCAACTTGTTTCTCGACTTGATTCGAAAAAATCTTGAACTTGTCAAGAGACTCGGACTTTTCTTTAATCAAGCATGTATAACCATATCGAGAATAGTCATCAATAAATGTGATGAAATAAAAATTTCTACACAAGGTTGCCGTATAGGGTCCACTTATATCGATTGTGATGACCTCCAACAGTCGAAACTTGGACCGCAGTTTTCTTCCTTATCTTGGTCATTTTACCTCTATAACAATCTCACGATGTCTCTAAGTCATCTTTAAGAGCAAAGCGGGGATGTTAGTTTTATCAGCCTTTCTACTCTATCCTTAGAGATATGGCCAAGCCGTTTATGCCACAATGCATAAGACTGTTCCTTAGGTAATGGTCTCTTAGAAAGAACCTTTTCAACCGTATAAGCGACGATATGTTATTGGGAGACAAACACAATCAGATAATCCGTTGGACATATAATGAAGCACCCAACCTTATTTGAATTAAGAAACAAAGAAATAACATTGTTCTTGATTTCAAAAGAGTAGCCATACATATCCAAACACGATACGGAAAACTAAGTTCCGTCTAAATGAAGGTACATAGAAAGTGTTTTCAACATTAATCTAAAACCGAGTCTAGAATCAAGATTACATCTCCCACAAACACAACATCAGCTTTCTCGTTATTTCCCACAAAGAGTCTTGATTCATCCCGATTTGGCTTCCTCCGGTTTTATGAATCCCTCAGATGGTAAACGCAACATGATTAGTTGCACCGCTATCGAGCCACCAAGAACCGGATGGTGCTTCCGATAGGTTGGATTCACAAACAAGTGCCAAAGAATCATTATCTGATTGGCTCACGTTTAGACAACCAAGCTTTAAACTTTGCACAGTCCTTCTTTATGTGACCTTTCTTTTTACAAAAGAAGCAAAGGCAACCATCCCTTTTAAAGGATGTTTTCTTCGACCCATATTGTCGATTGACCGGTAGTGTCATGAGTACCTTTATGAGTACGATTTCTGAACTTTTATCCTTCCTTTTGTGGGAACTAGAAACATATAAGGCTAGATGTCCTTTTTCCTTCTTAAGTTTCTCTTCCTCTTGCCACCACCCTTTGCTATCAAGTCATTAATCGACCAAGTCTCATCTTGGGAATTATAATTTGTCTTTATAATCCCAAAATCAGGTGGAAGGGTGTTCAAGGCTTGATGCATAATACAAGCATCGTGAATGGAAACATTAAGAGCTTGAAGCTTTGTCTTTAGGTCTACCATCCTAAGGACATAATCTCTAACCCCAAAGAAGACCATCATACTTCATATTGAGAGTTTTTGAAGAAGTGTACCAACCTTAGCATTAGATGAAATGCGGTTTCTAGCCTCTAAGGCTGCCATCATTTGCTTAGCAAAGATAAATCGGTGGCAAACCACTTTTCAAGTGTTCTTGAATGGATTTCTTCATTGTCAATGAGCAAATCCGATTGCTCTTTTCCTGTGCAAAGATACTCCGCTTTCTCGCCTTCCAAGATTAGAGGCCGTGATATCTGCCACTTATCTTTTGTAAGAGCAATGTGAACATCCGCCAACTCCATTCCAAACAGAAAATCCTCTTTCCATTTCTTAAAGTTCAAACCAAAGAAGGACCTCAATTGAAATAGAATTGCCGTTTATGTAAAAAGGTGACCGTAAAATAAACAAACAACACAATCAGCATCATATGAATACTTATATAGAGAATTACATGCATCATCACATAATCACCTTTGGGCAGAAAATATGACATGCGGTTGTACACTCTCCACATGACAAATGTATGAGAACATATTCTAATCTTTCGCGAAATCACCATCTTTAGGTGTATGAACCACTAAGGTTAGTCATTTCTCAAGCTCATGCTATACATGTACCCTCCATGAACTAATACAAGATCACCTCCTTTGGGAGTATAATCACGTAATTGACCAGAGACATCCCACCATAATATGAGACCGATATTTCTCAAACCCAGTCAAGTGTGCCACTTTGGCGATCACAACCCAACCAATCCTTGAAAATCTCTCACACCGGGATATAAACTTTATGTATCACATTTACTATATGCATGTAATACTATACGTAAAGACAGGGCGTATGTCTTTGAAATTACATGCCATGCTAATTGTCTTTGTTCCATTCATTGATAGACAATGAATTACACTCTACACACATCCTTATGTGGTGATATACATGTGAGCTACCTTATGTATTTCCGAAACCAAAATAAGCGTACATAGGGTTCTATACGTATTTTCACATCTGTATAAGCTTCAAACATATAAAATAAATACACCACAATGTAGAGCATCTCGATATGAGCGTCGATACCAAGATCGTCCAAAACGGACGCCGGACCCAAGACGCTGCCGCCCGGAAGGCGCGCGCCGCGTGTTCGACGGTCAAACCGGTCGAACCGCCCGCCCAACCGTCAACGGTCCACGGACCGGTCCGACCGGTTTGACGGTCGGGTCAACGGGTTTAGTGGTCGAGATCCGGGTCGGGTCGGATCTGGGTCGGTCAAAGCACCGGGTTGGGTTGGGATCCGGGTGAACCGGATCCGGCGCCTGTTGACCAGCGTCGACATGGGTTATCGGCGGAGAGACGGGCGGTTCGGGCGCTGACGCCGCAGGCCAGCACGGACGGCGTGGGCTCACGCCGCGCTTGGCCTGGGCGGCGTGTGGGCAGTGCGAGGGCGCGGGTCCGGCGTCCTCGGCGTGCCGCCCACCATTTTTCTCGTCTCGATTTAGTAGATTCCAAATATATAATAAAATTGAACTTTTACCCAACAAAAAATTTCCAAACTTGGCAAAAACCTCTCGGACAAAACGAAAAAACGGTTCTAATCCACATGTTTCGGTTCTAATCTATGGCGTGCCTCGATACCACATGTTGATCACGAAAATGGCACGCCCCGAGATTACCATAGTTAGAAATCGAAACACGATATGGGAGAAATTGTCGATTCGCATCCTAGTTTGGAATCCATCGTTTTTGACGCGAATTTGTAACGGTTTCCGAACACGAACTCAAGATCTTCTCCCTATACCCTTCACTAGAACACCGCCTAATGAGATTGCCACTCACGAGAAGAAAGTTCTCTCTTGATCCGTATGTGAGTCAAAATGTGCATCATCGTGGTTAGGGGAGGGACTTGAGCGCTATTTATAGAGTCTTGACCACGGGCCCTTTCTCATTACGGGCCGGGTCGTACTCGGCCCACACCAGCCAGCCCTATATTAGACCTGATTAAGAATCCATATATCTTACCTTTATTAGACCAAATTAATTCAGTTAATTTCAATTAATGAAGCCCACATTAGGAAATTCTTACATTCAGCCCCATGCCTCCGACCACCGATGGAGTTAATGAATGCAGCCATCGGAACCCCATGTAGCACCAAAGTCCTCTAGCTGAACTAAGACCAAGAAGAAAATGTGCACGAGAGTGAAAAGTGGCAATCAAGAAGAAGTTGAAACTCATGGACATCAAACTTGAAGCTCGCTAAGGACTTGAAGCTTGCGGTGCGAAGAACTTCAAACTTGCGCATTTACTTTTAACCGGGAAAGGAGAGATGACAAATGAATCCACAGACCTAAAGCTTGCGAGGAGCGAGCGAGGATTGGGCGCGAGTCGCCGATGATCGAGGGACAGCGATTTGCTTGAGCAGAGGGAAAGAGGAACACAGTCTTGCTCTCTTTTTTGCCGACAATGATTTGCTTGAGCAAGACAGTCTTGCTCTCTCTTTTCTTCGATTATTTTCCTAGTTCTGCAGAAGGAAATAATAAGGTGAGTTGAGGTCTCCTGGCCTACATTTCTAGTAAGAAAGGCCCTTTTGTTATAGATGGTGAAGGATGTAATATCCCCAACTTGATAAAGATGGGGAATTTTAATGAGATTGTCCTTGGTTGTACGTTTTAGAATCGGTTCATTGTCTCTCTTCACTAGAATAAAGCAGAAATAGAAAGCAAATAAAAGCGGATCCCCTGTTTTCTTTTTTTAGATTCCGTTGTTTCAATTTCGAGTCTAATGCTTGCTTTGTTCCATTTACAATCATCTCTCCGTTAGACTCCCAAGTGACGATATGTGGATGTGGACCACTATCAAGTAACTCCCCACAACATATTACGTGGGAAAATTATCAAAAGTCCTAAATCTTTTGCAATTATGCCAATTCAGTCCTAAACCTTTTTTTTTTTTGCCATTTCAGGTCCTAAATCTTTTGCAATTGTGCTAATTCAGTCCATCCGGCTACTTTTGGCTAGCCGGTCTTGACGTGGACGCCGGCCGGATGATGTGACAATATTTTTAATAATTTTTAATAATTTTTCAATTTTTTTATTTTTTTTCTTTCTTTTTTTTTTTTTTTTCTATCTTCTTCCCGGTCCGACGACCGGTGATTGGTGAGAGGTCGAGGGGGCGAGGTGGACCTCACTAGCCATGGGTTAGGCCTCGCCGGCACGGGCGAAGGCTTGTTTGGCGAGACTCGCCGCCCATGGCCCGGCGAGCTTGACCTGCCCGCCATGGCGACGAGGAGGTCTCGCTAGATCCGGGCAGCCTTCAGCCGCTGTTGCCGGCAAGGCCAACCTTGCCATGGATCGGGCGAGGTTTTGCCCGGCGACGGTGAGGCCGGGGCAGATCCGGGCTCGACCTTGCTGTTGCTAGAAGCGAGGTCGAGCTCGCTAGGCAATGGTGAGGTCTCTCCCAGATTTGGCGAGGCCTCGGGCCACATCGGGTGAGGTGAGGTCCACCTCACGACCTCAGCCTGCTGGTCACCGGGTCGCGAGACCGCAAATGGGAAGAAGATAGGTGAAAAAAAAAAGAAAGAGAAAAAAATAAAAAAAATCGAAAAATAAAAAAAAAATTATTAAAAATTGCCACGCCACCGTAGAAAGATCCACGTCCAAATACGGCCAAAAAAAAGTGGTCGGATGGACTGAATTGGCACAATTGTAAAAGGTTTAGGACTGAATTGGCCAAAAAAGTTTAGGACCTAATTGGCACAATTGCAAAAGGTTTATGACTTTTTTGGTAATGTTCCCCATATTATGTCTATCCGCACTCATTTGATATTCACTACAAAAAGTAGGTTTTAGCAGGAATTTGGCCACCAAAAATTTGGAAAAATTCGTCGCTAAATGAATTTGCGACGAAATTTTCGGGTCGCAAAATTTAGCGACGAAAAATTTCAATTTTAAATCGTTAAATTGCGACGAAATATATTCGTGGCAAAATTCGTTGCTAATTATTCGTGGCAAAATTGGTCGCTAATTTTTTAATTTTTTTTTTTTTTTTTTTTTTTTTTTATATTTTTATTTATTTTTTCCCTATATCCTTCGCGATTGCCGGACCGGTGACCTCATCGAGGCTAGCGAGTTCGACCTTGCGGCCATGGGTGAGGCTGGCCCTTACCGGCCGCTAGTGAGGCAGCTTGACCTCGCCTAGATCCGGGCAAGGTCGAGCAGCCTTGGCGAGGCTACTCGACCTCGCCCCCCGGATCTAGGGAGGCGGCCTCGCCATAGCTAATCACTCGACCTCACCGTTGCCCAAATCTGTGGTGAAGAGTAGGGCGTGAAGAGAGAAAAGTGCTATGGCTGCCCTCGCAATCTCTATTGATTCATCATCCATCGAGGTATACAAAGATTGGTAGCTTGACTCCAACCCTAGAATCTTGCTTGGTTCCTCCCCTTTTCGGCGCTAAGCGCCTGTCGTATTCTTCGGCGAGCTCGGGTTTCGTTTGGGTCTCGCGGGCGTCAAGTTTGAATCGCCATTTGTTGTTGCCTCGTGCTCGGGTTTCGTTTGTGATGGTTCTCCGCATTGTGTTATTTTTGACGTGTTGAGGCAATAGGGGTGTTTTTTTCTTTTAAGGTTCTCACGGAATTATGCGTGTGGTCGTTCCAGCTCTTGATTTCGTGGGAATTTGAGTAACTTTTTTTTCAGAGCAAATTAGCGACGAATTTAATTTTCACAAATTCCATCATAAATTAGCAAAGAATAATTTTTCGTCGCTAATTTTCCATGGCTAAATCCTTGTTTTTTCTAGTGATTTTTGAGCTCAATGCATAAAAAAATCATTTCCATTGATCTGCACTGATAAAGTAACAACTGCTGCAAAAACTTTGATTCGTCAATGCCCTTGACAACCTGCAGGCTCTTGCACCAAAGGATATCTAACGACTTCAGGTTCTTCAAGTTTGACAAACCGCCTAACCTTTTTAATGAAATGCAATATCCAACAGAAAAATTTTCCAATGATTCCAAAGTAGAAATAAATTGAATATCCTGTACCTCTGGACACCCTCATAGACGGAATTCTTGAAGCATCTTTGGGAGCTTGGGACAAGGAATGCTCCCCTCCAACGATCAATCAACTCGGGAGCTTGTCGCTCATTGCACCCCGACTCCTCTGGCAGACAAACTAAACTCTTGGAAGCTTTACAGTCCTGGATACATGATCTCTTTGACGATTCTAAGACATCGAGAAATTGAACATCATGTTGCTCATGCATTGATGAAACGAATACAGTCTCATTTTCCAATGGAGGAAGCCCGCGAGATGTACTTGCTTCACTCGAGTACGATAGAGCTCTAAAACTATCAAGTTTGATGGAAGTTGCTTGCGGGTTTACAAGTCTAGTCCACATAGTATAAGCTCTTTCAATAGAAAAGGGAACCCAACTTTCTAGTTGGGGCATGGACATTCGATAAGCTAAAGTTTAGCTCGCTTAGTCTAGATAACCTCCTAATCCATCTCAAGTCGCAAGTTTGAATTAAATTTAATGTGGTGGACCCACTGTTAGAGCCATCAGATAGGAGAAGTTCAACTAGATTAGTAAGGTATGAAAGGTTAGGGACTGTCAGCAATGACTTAGAACTCAGCCGTAGAGTGATCAAACTTCTGGGGAGCTTCGACAACTCTTGTATCCCATGACATTGAGCCAAGTCCAGTGTTTGGAGGTGAAGAAACTTGCTCATTGGACTGGGCAATTCCACAGTTATCATGCACACCAATTGTGGAATTGCCAATGTATACATTCACAAGAATTGGTAGTCTACCAATGGAATCTGATAATCTTATAATTCTTGTGAATGATACATCCAGATGCGGTAACGACACTAATTTCAAACTGAGTCAGGAGTTCACTCAAGTCATGACACCACCTAAGAGAGAGGTGCCAAAGATTTTGTAGCTCTCCAATTTGTTCAAGCAATTTTCTAAGTACCAAACAAAACTCAATACTCAAATCAGTTAGCCACCTTAGTTTCCCAATAGAACAGTCAATTTCCACCAAAGACGGATATTCAGAAATAGTCAACTTCTCTAAAACTAAGTACTCAGGAAAGGTTGGTTGCCTATGTATGGACCCAATACATAGAAGAGTAAGAACCTTCAATTTCCTTGCCCCCTATAAAAGCCAATGAAACATTAGGGACAGACAAAAAATGAATATGGATTTGGGTTACCAATTTGTATCATATGTCATCTGATCCTCTCACTAAATGGGAAAATTAGATTATAACTCTGTTAAATTTAGTCCTCAATTGAATGAGAAAATTAGACTAAGAGGAAAACTGGCATATCTTGATTAGGCTCTCGACCTCATCTTCTGTTAAATCGAGGTAAGAAATATTCACCACAACCACGTTTTCCAGATGCAACAAATTAGTTGCCTCAAAACATTGATTATGAAAAGGAGAATATTGCAAACTGATCCATTTCAACTCGGAAAGACATCCCGTAAAGTCGCCTTGGAAGATTACTCTATACAACCAAAGAAACCGTATACATGGGAACTGTTTAATTTTCTTTGCAGTAATAGGATGTTGAAACAAACACCCCGATGGCAAATAGAGTGCTTGAACACTTCCCTTGAACTGCCAATGACATTGAGGAGCAGGAAAAGAAATTTGTCAATATCCCACCATTTCAATTTAGAAGAGAAGAAAAAATGAAACAGAAGAGCAGCTCCGAATTCAACAACGAGAATCATCAATTAAGAACAGGGTAAGCAATTTTCTATTCAAATTTTGTCATACTTTACCTCTGTTGATCTTATTTCACAAATGATGTCATCTCTATCCCACATCCTGGTACACTCTCGTTTAGCAATTGCCCTTCCAAGATCTCTAAACCAATCATGCATCTCAAATCTATCATCCTCTAAAACCTTTATCATGGACCTCTTAATAAGGATAGCAATGGCATCCTCTGGGCCAAACCCACAATCTTCCCACACGCACACTGGATTAGTCTTATTCTGACCGATGAAAAGCATGCAACATCGAGAAATATCTATTGTTGATCCGGCTCTAAGGCATCATAGCTAATCCATAGCTTTCCCATGACATCCTTATGAGGTGTTTTCCTTAGCTTCTCTAGCCTCTCTTTCCATATTCTTTTCTTTTCCTGACCAAAAAGCGATGAACCTATTGCTAGTAGAGCTAAAGGTAGTCCACCCGTAGTAGAGACAATGTCATCTAAAAAGAGTGTAGTAATTGGTTGGAGGAGAGTTGTCATTGAAGGCATGCCTACTAAAAAGTTGGAGTGCGTCTTTGTCGCCGAACCCTCCATTTCATAAGGCAAGATTTCATACTTAAACCCCTGATTTTCGTAACGCTTTTGTCTCTAGTGGTAACAAGTATCCTAGTACCATGATACAAAGAATTCACTCCGATTAGTTTTTGGATTTGGTTGCCCTCATTGACATCATCCAATACAATGAGCATCTTCTTGTTTCAAATTGTTTCTCCAATCATATTGATCCCATGATCAATGTTATCAATGTTACAAGTCACTCTTGAGTAAGAGATATCGGACAATAATTTTTCTTGCAACTCATCTAAGCCCTTGGTTTTTGCCGTTTCCCTCACGTCATCCAGAAAGCTGTAGTTTTTCCCAAAACGAGGACATAGTTGGTTGAAGATAATCTTTGCGAGTGCTATTTTACCAATGCCACCCATTCCATAGATTCCAATGAGCCACACACCACCGAAGTCGATATCTAATAAATTGTTTATGGCTGCTATTCGGTCCTCCATTCTAACTAAATCTTCAGTCACTTGTCTTTGTCTTGTCTTGAGTCTAACCGCAACCTCGTTAACAACCGACTTGATAAGATCCCCATAGCTGCCACCAAGTTGAACAGTTTCAATTGAGAAAAGGTGACAAAATTGCATGTTGACCAACCATCTACCAACCAACCAGGTGGGAACGCTATCAAGTTTAGGATATATAACAATTCAATGTTACCCCCAAAGCTTCGGGAACATCCATTACAAGTTTAAGTTAAAGGAATAGAGGAAGATAAATGTTTGATCTTTATATCAAGTAGAAGAATCAAAATTTCTGGCAAAAAAAGAATCAAAATATAAACGTCTGATAAATTGCTGTAATGGTAGATTTACTTAATTCTTTCGATGTGGAAAAGAACTTTGCAAAGGCAACAGTTCCTTAATCAAGTTCTCTAGCATACAATAGGAATCTTAATACATACATGGATCAAATTAGTATAAAAAGATGAAGAAAAGCCAACTTTTATACGATGGAAATTAGGTGAAAAACAAAATTATAATAACCCTATTAAGTCAGAAAAAAATTTAGAAATCTCGTGATTTAAAAAAAAAAAAAGAAGAATTTGAAACTTTCTGTTAAAATTAAGGGAAATTAAAGTTGGAATATAATTAATGACTTTCTATAAGACTTGTCCAAAATAATTTTCACAATCATGACTAGATTGTTACCCTAGATATTTCTCCAGCTCCCATCCCTTGGTGCCATCAACTTCTTTGAGAGCCTGCTGCCATGTCTTTACATCCTCGAAGCTAAACTTCTTCTTCCGATCGTCCATCTTTTGCTCCAAATTCGATATGGCCTCGCTGTACAATGCGGTTTTCAACTTCACGTCATCGGGTTCACGTCGTAGAAGATGGGCAATATGACCTTCTTCTATCCATCTTCTTTAGATTTGGAGGTGTTCTCCACCATGTTTGCAAGCTCACGGAGGCACCGGTGATTTGAAGTGTAATTTTTGGAGAAGATTGGTATGTAGAGCTTGGAATCGCCGATTGCTCGCAAAAAGGTTGCCACTAATTCTTTCACTCATTCAAAGCTCTTTATCATCAATAAAAACATGAATCCTGGCACCTACCAAGGCATAGTAGAGGCTGTTGGTGAATCCACGACAAGTGTCGAGCCCTCTAAAACTTAGGAACACCCGATACTCACTTCCTAATGTATTGCCGGTGCTCATTCCTATCTCCGAGTTCACCATAGGAGCTCACTTCACAGTTAGTGTTGTGAAATTCAAATTGGCATTGGTATAAATATTACGAACAATACATAATTACAAAGAAATGAAATTACAATAACAAAATTAAAATCGACACAAATAGATACCGAGGCTTGTGTTTAACATAGTTTCCTTAAAACGGATTCGTTCTCTCTAGCACGCCATGAGGTTTCATGAACGTCTATCTCCTAGGAGACAACGGTTGATAGTTAAGAAAAAATCGGCACTTCAAAGCTTTCAAACGAACTTGAACAAATCGGAACTGAATACTATTGAAAAACAGTGCAAAAATGCAGAGAATTGCAAGAGAGGAATAATTCAATGATTTTTAAAATAGAATGGGAAGACATCTATTTACAAAGTCGGGGAGTGATTCGGGAATACTAACGGCTGATTGAATTTACCGTTATAAAATTAATATGCATTAGGAATAACGACTGATTAAATATGCCGTTATAAAATTAATTCCGTAACAACACAATTTAATGCCATTAACTTGCTATTAATCATACGTTACAAAGTA
The DNA here is from genome assembly GCA_024733475.1 of Syzygium grande. Classification (NCBI taxonomy): domain Eukaryota; kingdom Viridiplantae; phylum Streptophyta; class Magnoliopsida; order Myrtales; family Myrtaceae; genus Syzygium; species Syzygium grande. Next base: position 104,493 of record JAMXDD010000019.1, read on the forward strand.
AAATTTGTAACAACTTGAGTTGAAAATAAATCAGAAGGCAAAATTGGGCCTCGCCTTTTTCGCCCACTTTTCAGCCTTGTAATCATGTACACGGAACGTGCACTCGCGCCCAAGTTTCAGCTTATCAGCGCCAAATTTGCACCCCCCCTTGCACCTACACGAGGCATATTGTTTGTGCTATGATAATTACCATTTCAAATGAATATAACTGTATATAAAGCACTACATAACCTACTTTCTTTTCCAATGTGGGACTAGTATTTTTCCACTTCCCACTTCCAACTCAAGTGTGTTTTTTTTTAGCATTAATTTCTCATTCATTCACCCATCAATTTATCTCATATTTCCAACAATCATTCACATGAATGAAAATTGTTTTAGTTTTGACTCTTGATGATAGTGTTCAACAATTGAAACCTGCATAGGATCGGTAGGTGTTACCCTTTGAACCTTCCCTTGCGAAAGTATATTTATTTTACTAGTTGTCCAAAGAGACATGATGTTCTTGAATTGTCTAGCTTTCTTATGTAAATGAACCATACACTTCACATAGGAATTATCTAAACGCTTGTTCAGTTCTCATAGTTATGTTCATTTTGGCCATGAACATCAACCTGGTTCTGCAAGAGTTTCTAAAGAATTTAGCCCTTAAATAATTCTCCTTTGAAGCGGCCCCACTTCTCTCTCACATAGGTGATTACTTAATTTTTGAGTAATTTGTTTACTCCACTTAAGAATCATTAAAGCAAAATTGCTATCCTTTTCTTTACAATATCACTGACATTTTATATAGGAATGATTTTAGGGATAACCCCCACAGTAACATCACTAAATTTATATAATTAGGTTGTCCTTTTGAACCCAGATCTTGAGATCTCTAGTCAACTAGGTTGGGTTTCCTTTATGCCAACTTATTCTTTCATGGGCTTTAGTCCCATTCCTCTTGTCGATTTCTTAACTAACTCTTTGTTTAACCCTTTGGTTAGTGGATCTGCAATATTATCCCTTGACTTTACATAGTCAATAGAGATAATTCCTGTTGAGAGTAGTTGTCTAATGATATTATGTCTCGACTTATATATCTAGACTTACCATTATACATATTACTCATGCTTTTCCAATCGCATTGACTGACTATTACAATATATACTTATTGGTGGCACGGGTTTTTACCATTTTGAATATCCTCTAAGAAATGGCATAGCCATTCAGCCTCTTTACCACATTTATCTAAAGCTATAAATTCAGATTCCATTGTGGATTTGGCTATAATAGTTTGTTTATAGGATTTCTAAGATATTGCTGTTCCTGCTAGTGTGAATACATATCCACTAGTAGATTTTGAGTCTTTTATATCGATATTCAGTTCGCATCACTATATCCTTCTAGAACAAATTTGGGTATCGGTATAATGCAGCCATACTTCCGAGTATATTGTAAGTACCTAAATACTCTCACTATTGCTTTTCAATGGTCAGCACTTTCGAATTGCTCGTATATGTACTCAATTTACTAACCGTATATAGGCAATGTCTAGTCTAGTACAACTCATTAAGTACATTAAACTTCCAACAATTCTAGAGTACTCTACTTGAGAAATACCCTCTCCTCTATTCTTGGACAGATGAAAACTATTGTCTAATGGTGTTCTAGCAATATCGTAATCATTCATGTTGAATTTTACAAGAATCTTGTCCACATAGTGTGACTGGTTTAAAATAAGACCTTCTCATGTTCTTGTGATTTTAATTCCTAAAATCATATTAGTAGGTCCCATATCTTTCATTCAAATCTTGAATTCAACATATATTTGGTAGATTTGATCATTTTATCATCACTGCCAACAATTAGTTTGTCATCTACGTAAAGATACAAAATGACATAGCCATTTGTTGTCTCTTTAATGTAGACACATTTATCACATTCATTGATCTTAAATCCATTGGTAATCATTGCATTATCAAACTTTTCATGCTACTTGCTTTGGTGCTTGTTTTAGGCCATACAATAATTTCATCAATTTATAGACTTTCCTTTCTTGTCATGAAACTATAAAACCCTCGGGTTGTTTCATGTAGATTTCTTCATCCAAATCACCATTTAGGAAAGCTGTTTTTACATCCATTTGATGTATTTCTAGATTTCGTAATACTGCAATTGCAAGTATCATCCTAATGGAGGTTATTCTCGTCACAAGAGATTAAGTATCAAAGTAATCTAAGCATTGTCGTTGTTTGTATCCTTTGATCACAAGTCTGGTTTTATACTTATTAATGGAGTCATCTGCTTTCATTTTCTTTTTAAAAATCCATTTGGACTTTAAAGGCTTACAACCAGGAGGAAAATTCACTAGCTCCCAAGTATGATTCTGCAAAATAGAATCAATATCACTTTTTATTACTTCTTTCCATAGAGGTCCCTCATAAGAATTCACAGTTTTTGCATAATTTAATGGTTCCTTTTCTAACAAATAAGTTAGAAAATCATTTCCAAAAAGATTTTTCCACTCTTGCTCTTTTGCTCGTCTAGGTTCTAGTTCATGATCCGAGTCATGAATTTCATGAGCCGAATCATGACTTTCTTCATTCATAGTTTCATTCTTTCGTTTAGATGAATTTGATCCATCATTGATTCACAAGGAAATACATTTTCAAAGAATGATGCATTCCTAGATTCCATGATCGTATTCTTGTGTATATCTGAAATTTTAGATTCATGTTCAAGAAATCGATATGCATTACTGTTATGTACATAGCCTATAAAGATATAATCCACCGTTTTAGGACCTATCTTTGTCTTCTTTGGTATTGGAACCAGCACTTTTGCAAGACACATGAAATTTGGTGTACAATACCTAGACTTTTGAGAAAGATTGAAAAGGATGATTGGTGTGCTCAGTCACATTGTCAATACGCAATATTTTAATCCAAGCACCATACTACATATGGATCATTTGAGTAAATTCCTTAAAGACCGTCAATACTTCACTTTTAGAGGTAAGTAAATACAGCCAAGTAGTTTGAGATTTATTGTCTATAAATGTAATAAAGTACTTAAAACCATCTCGAGAATCAACAAGTGCATTACCCCAAACATTAGAATGAATCAACTCAAATAGTTCGGATGCATTATTTGTCCTTTGAGAAAAAGGCAATTTATGCTGTTTAGTAAAATCATAAGTTTCATAAGAGCTTGAATCTAAAGAAAAGTAGGATCAATGGACCAAAACACCCGATTTGATGGGTGCCCCATATGTCAATGCCATAATTGAGATGTTAAGCCTTTATCCTGGCTAGCAACTAAAACTATACTTGAAAAATCAAGAGTGTATAGCTCTTTTGAAACCAACCTTCACCAATCTTCCTCCTTGTGGTTTTGTCATGAAAGATAACCTTATCACAGGAAAAGGTAACATTGCAATTTAGATCCCCGGTAATTTTGCTAACAGATAATAAGTTAGAAGATAATGAGGGCACAAATAACATATCAAAAGAGTTGAAAAATAAATCCAATTTCCTAGCCCCTTGAATAGGATCCTTTTCACCATTGACAACCTTAATAGGAGAATAGGAACCAGTAGGAATCTCACGCAGATGAGTTATCCAATGAGAACTACCACACATGCGGTCAATTGCTCCTTAATCAATTATAAAACAGTTCATAGAGAATGCAGATAGGGCAAAGACATTACCAGAAGTTTGAGCCATATTTTTTCGAGTCGATTTCGATTGAGACACACCATTGGAGGACATTAGTTGTTGGAGTTGCAAGGCTATTTGTCCTAGAGATGTTTGAAGATCCGTAATAGTGACCTAAGTGGCAATTTTAGGATCCGTGGTCTTATTTGTAGCCTTGTCCTTACTTGGGTCGCAAGTGAGGGTGCGGATCCCCACAACGATCATGTGTATGCCCATCTTTGCTACAATAGGAACAATGAAACTTGGTATTACAACTGCTTTCCCTTTGCTGCCATTAAAATGAGTGCTAATACCAGTTTGGTTGCCAAAGATTAGTTGCATTAACCAAACTCTCTACCGTTCTCCCCTTAGTTTGGATTTAGTATTCATCACCCTTCGACAAGTTTCTTCTCCTTAAATAGTGGCACATACAATAGTAAAAATTAGGTCATCCACATGGGGCTTGGTACTGGTGGCAATGCTTGAGGGTTGTAGTTAGATCATGGAGGTGATCTTCTTGCTACTTTGTGGTGTTTCTTGCAAAAATTCAAGGAAAAGGGTAGAAAATCCGGGTTAAAAAAAAAAATAGTCCTTTATCGGTCAAGGGATAGTACCCGAGTATATTATCCTACGCCCATTGTCCCCATCTTCGTATCCTTCAAATGTCCTTGTACATTATCTATAGAAATGAATGAAATGTGTCTTTGACAAAAAAAAATTGTCCTCATACATTCATAGTCATGGCCCACGGTTCGAACCAGCCGATTCCGATTTGGAACCGGGGGCGATTCCGATTTGGAACCGGAGGTTTCGGTTCGTTACCATGTATGAACTGGAACCTGCCGGTTTTGCCCGGTTCTTACTGTTTCAAGCCCTGTTTCACCCGGTTCGATTCATAATTTAAAATTTTAAAAATAAATTATGAAATAAAAAAAATAATGAATTATGAAATAATGAATTATTCAATATAAATTGTAATCAAATTTGGGGAAAAAAAAAAAGAAAGAAAGGGCTTGAACTTAATAAATTATCATTAAGCAATTGTACAATTCTTTACAATGATCTATAAAAAAAAAAAGGAGCATAATATATATGCCCTAAAATGATCCCAAAACTTAAGCCTATCCGAAACCCCTTTGATTCCACAACAAACTAGCCAACTTAAACACAAGCCCAAATCCGTTGTTGTTTGGGGCGCTGCCCCGAACCCCCCTCGCCACCGACCGACGGGCGGGGCAGCCGTCCACTCACCAAGGAGCGGAACCCCGCCCTCTTGACCGGTCGGCGGGATCACCCGTTTGAGGGCGCCCCCCAACCCCTACATTCTGTGCGTAGGGGTCACATGTTGTCGAATTATATTTTAGTTTTCCTAAGCTCATGTGAGCGTGCCGGTATGAGAAATAAGAGTTCTCGAAATATTTGTCAACTCTAACAGTTCTTTTACCTCGATCATCGCTACCCGTTCCTATCCAAAATTAAAGCGGTTGTCCCACCCCAATCCCCGTCGAACTCGCGACATCCCACTCCGGTCGAATTGTTGTGGCGTCCTTGAAACGTCGCCGACCAAACCCAAACATCGAGACACATGCGTGGCGTATACAAAACCCCTAACTATGAAGACAACGATGGGGTAGATCAACAGAACGGTCAAAGAATAACAATATTCATTTTTATACAATATTATTGCACCGAGTACACAAACGTCATATTACAACAAACTTAACGAACAAGCATTCATAACCACCGACATAACAAAAAAGATTAGGTGGTTTGGTTAACCTAAGCTTCCCTATAGGTCGACCTATTAATCAAAAAGGTTTCTTTGGTCGGACCTATTCTTCATAACCCCTAAAATTACCCGAGGGAAACCTAACGGTAGCCAATTTCATTCTGCTCTAGATTCTTCCGGCTCGATCCTCCGGAAAATCACCTGAATCACCATTCGGGAAATTGCCGCAGCTCTACTAGTGCATCATGAGCGGCTCTTCAGATTTCAAAAAGAGGAGGCGGGCTCCTTGGGTTTATGGCAAGGGGTTTAAAAGTGGTGCTTATACAACTATGAGACGAATCTAAATAAGTGTACAATCCCAAAGCCTACATAGGCTCTCACGTATCCGCTAGACAAAACACGCGTAACGCACAAACGATCAACTATACTAACAACACATACGATCTTACCTAGGATCCATCATGCATGTCCCTACGTCGCCGATACTAACATAATCAACATGTCACGAAGAATGCATCACGATTCTTGGATGTACCTCAATTATAAGGCAAAACCTACTTGGGCACGTCCCCATACCATGCCTAGTAGATTTTACCCCATAATTGAGCACTACAATACTGTGATACAAACCACACTCGCATTACGAACTCACACCACATGTCAACTTTCGCAATCCTCTCATCAAGTCAAATCCAAAACATTCCCAACTTTTCTACCATTACCGTGTTCGTGTAAAATGCATCGAGGTCAATGGTCTTGACCTCGTCGGAGCCCTCACCGTCGGGTCGAGGCATCGTCACCTCGTCGGGGGCGACGATCGTCCCGCGTAAGCGAACACTCCCTCGGGATGAAATCCTCGCTCAACTTGCCTTCACTACCCTATCCACTACTATGCAAAAGCATCAGGCCAATGGTCTTGATCTCGTCGACCATCGTCACCCCGTTGGGCGGGCATACCCATCACCTCGTCAAGGGCGGCATCGTCCCACGTGAAGCGAACATGTCTCGGGACGAAACTTTATGTAGTCAATCCTACATTCCCGTACCTTCGTTCCATGCTCTCCACATATACCACACGGCCACACAAACACCACGACCACACACAAATCTCACACCTCACATACATTTCATAATTACCGTCCTCATCACGAACACACCACCCGATCACACACACTCTTGGCATGCAAATTCCTTGCACAATCACACTACCACACCACCACACCTCATGGCCACACACACACGGCACATGGCCAAACCACAATCAGCCCAAGCATAGTCCATAATCAGCCAACAATCACAAACAATACAATTATCCCAATAAGTCCAATCAAGCCATAACATTTCCAATTAATTACACAGATTAACCACGATCGTTTCACAACATCACAGCCCTAACCAAGCCTCCTAATCCTCGAAATTTCATCGCCAAATCAGTCCACAACCACCAAATACTCAGCCCTTATCATAGTCCTAAAACAGCCACCTAAACTACCCGAACTAAGCTCTAAACATGTCTAACAATACCCGAGGTCCTAGGCAACGTTTGGGAAGTCACTTACCCTATAAAGGCTAGACAAACAGGGCTGGACAGGGGCTGGAATGGTCGAACAGCGGCGGCGGCATCATCGGCATCGCTAGCGCCAAACGAAGGAAGCGGTTGCACCACCGTGGACGGGTGGGCTGGCGGTGGTTCACGACGGCAACGATAGGGACGATAAGGTAGGGGAGGGACGGCTAGGGGTGGCTCAAGCGGTGGCTGAGCTAGACGGAACGACAAAACAAAGAGAAAAAGATAGGCGGGCGGTGATGAGGCGTGATCCGCAGAGAGAGAAGCGACGGCATGGACGGGCGGGCTTGGGCAACATTGGGAAGACGAGCTAGTGGTTGGCCGAGGTGTCTCACACAAAGGAGAGGAGGAGAGAGAGAGAGAGAGAGAGAGAGAGAGAGAGAGAGAGAGAGAGAGAGAGAGAGAGAGAGAGAGAGAGAGAGAGAGCTCGTGGAGGGGGGGGGGAGAGAGAGAGAGCGATGAGTGAAAATGAGAGAGGAGAGAGAGAAAATGAATATTTATAATCTAACCCCAATAATTGCACCTTGAATTTACCAAAATAAAATACCCCTCCAATCCAATGGCCAAGATTTGATCTCATCCACATCCAACAACCCATGATTAATCTTATTCAACAAGCCAAAGGGCTAAAAGGTAATTACTCAAAAAGAGAGGGGCATTCTTGTCCTTCATATTTTCGGCCAAACAGGATATTTCTCAGTCACCCGACTTAATCCGGTCCTCAAAATTCATTCGCGGTCCCAGTGGCAAAATGGTCATTTTTCCGGTCCCAAACCAAAATTCATTTTTTTAAAATGGGTGGCCCCAAGATTGGCCACGCCAAAAACACCATCGGCCGCTCAAAATTGTCACTTTCAAAATTCTCAGTTTCCCGAGCTCGATTCCAAGAAATGACTATAATCGAACAATCACGACTTTAGCTTATCTCTCGGCTAATAGTGGCTCGTTGGGATTCTGACTCTCGACCCGTGATCGACACTAAATCAAATCACGTTTAAGTTTACTCTACTTAGGGGCGACATCGATTGTTATATAATTGCGAGGGTCTATCGTTAATTCCCTTCGGACATGATCAATCAATTAGATTGGTATCGGTTGGCCCAAAACATTCCCTCATCAATCCTTATAGTCGAAGGTCGAACCAAGGTCGAGTTCTTTGGTCATGCGAACTCAATCCTATAATGGCCTTACTCCTAAGGTTAGCATCCCGAGAATCGCGTTCGGGTGAGATTTCACTATAAGTGCATTGGCCAAAATATTCATTTTATAAATCCCGGAAAAATGATCGAAAATTCAGAATGTTGCAGCGAGTAGTATCTCTGTCGTTAAAAAGAATTCAAATTCATTATTTTGATCTATCTCTTATTGTTGGTATTGAGCATTCATCCAATTATCGACCACGAGCTTAAGCCTCCATTGATTCCGAACTAATCTTGAACGATGTTCATACAAAATATTACCTCCAGCACTGAATACTTGTTCGACCGCAACTGTCGAACATGGGATTGCAAAAATTTATTTTGCAATAAGAGAAAGGATTGGGTATTGGCTTGCGTGCCTCTTCCACCAATCCAAAATTAAAAACCTGTACTACTTTCGGATTCAGAAAACTCAAAGGAAATGGTTAGATAAATCTCTAATTCAGAAATATTTCTTATTACTCCCTTTTTTTTTTTGTCTATGTAATAAAAGTTGGTACCCTCTACTAATTTTACCTGTACTCTCACTTTATGTCTCGGTAGATTGAGAAGATCTAATATCACCTAAATTATATTTAGTATAAAATTCATTATATAATTCTATTACTACGTTTTTAACCTCACTTAGTATGGTTGTAACATTTACCGTATCATAATATAAACATTGATAATACATATGCAAATAATCACTTAAACCATCTAATTTGCAACGCAGATAAAAAACACAAGCAACTAAATAAATAATGGGAATTTCGTTATAATAATGTAGCCACTTCATTTTCATTGTTACTATAGTATTTTGTAATTCAACATCATTTTCATATTCCTTAAAAACTCCGACAATATTAATACACTCTACTAAAAATAAATGCGTAGTAGGATAATAAACACTGGACAAAGTATAAGTTGCATCATTAAAAACCTTTAAAATATCTAAATTTTTTTTGCAAATATCCCACTCTTGTGGGTATAAATTAATCTGAGGTATATTATTAGAAATGAATGCACATAATAAATCTTTATATGCAAAAGATTCACTAAGCAAGTGGAAAGTAGAATTCCAACGAGTTGGAACATCTCTTGAAAATCTTTTTGGCTTTTTGTCATTTTCTTTACAAAATTTACCCCATTCTTTCATTTTTGGGAATGTTTCCATAAAAATTGAATCACCGCTTTTATTGGTTCAAGAAAAATATCAAGAGTTTTCAAACCATCTTGTACAAATAAATTTAAAACATGACAAGCACATCTAACGTGAAAATTTTTTTGCCAAAAGCGGGTTTACAATTATTTTCTAAATCGGCAATTGAAGCGGTATTTGCCGTAGCATTATCAAAATCAATTGAAAAAATTTTGTTAAGCAAATAATATTCTTCTAAAATTTGCCTAATTATTCTATAAATATTATTTATCGATATGCTTACCATTGAAAACTCTAAATGCAATAATTCTTTTTGAATATTCCAATTGTCATTTATCCAATGACATGTTATGCCCATGTAAAAATGGATTTGCCAATCTTCACTCCAAATATCACTACCTATATGCACACATACATTAAATTGCATAAAAAATTTTTGTAAATCTTTTTTTTTTCATTTTTGTAAAGATCTTTAATTACTCATTTAAGTGAATTTCTAGGAACACATTTTGCTTGTGCAGCACATGCTTTTTGTACAAATTGATTAAAATCAAATCTTTCTCTAAAATTAAATGAAAAATGCTCAACGAAACAAATTTACCTAATTCTTCCTTATAAATTTTTTCATTAAAACGAAATAAAGGAGAAGTGTTAGGATTGACGTATTCGGAAATTTGTTGTTTTGCTTGATATAGATTCCCGCTGGGTTGAATATTTGCTCCTAAGATGTTGTTTGAATGTTCCATATTTTTGTCCACCTATATATATATTTTTCCACAATGTTTATAAATTATATCATATCTTTTTTTGGACCAATATCAAACCTTTCCGTTTTCGTGAAGTGGTCCCAAATGTCAGATGTAAGTTCCCGCTCCGCCTCCTTTGTTGTAGATATTTCGACATGAGGATGAAGACTTTCTTGCGTCGGGACACGCTCCACATCGGGAAAAATGTTGATTTCATCATCTTGAAAATCTGCATAATCACAAGGATCAAAAGAATGATGGGATTCCGTCATGATATTCTTACCTTTGCCAATTGGCACTTGACTTCCACTTGTCATTTTTCGAGTGGATTGAGAGAATTGAGCGGATTGATTGGGAGAATTAAGAGAGAATTGCGCGGATTGAGAAAATTGAGAGAATTTAGAGTATTGAGAAAATTTGAGAGAATTTTAGAGAATTGAGAGTATTGAGAGAATTTGAGAGAATTTATAAGAAAAAAAATGAAATGAAAATTTGGGAAAAAAAAAGGCTAAATAACCGTTGCAATTTGCAACGGTTATCTTTTTATTTTTTTATTTTTATTTTATTTTTGCCCATTGCCAAGGCAACCTTGCAAAGGCTGCCTTAGTAACGGGCCAAGAGGCCGCAGCGACGACCTGCGACGTCACGCAGCCCTCGGCTGTAGGGTTTTTATTTTTTATTTTTTTATTTAAATTTTTTATTTTTTTTTTTGAATCGAAATAGGGCCCATAGGCCACGGGCTGGTTCGGTTCCAAACCACGGGCCTAGTCAACGAGCCGGGCCCTAGTTTGACCGGGTCGAAACCGCCCGTGGCCATGACTATACATTCATCATCCACCATCTTTCCGTGGGCGAAAAACTAGGTCAATCGGGGCGTTGGACGTAAAAGCCATGACTAGTCAAAGTTTGGTAAAAATTGCTCCCCCTTTCGACGATCGCCACATATCGATTCCAAAGATCGCCCAGTGGGATAGAACGACGACAACCCACACGTGGGCCCAAGCCACGCTAGACCAGTCACACATCTGCCCAGTGTACCTGGGCTGCGTGTCCTAGAGCATGATTTGGGCGAAAATGGTGCAAGGCTGCATGTGGGCCCAAGCTATCCCCAGACCCGTCTTGTGTGGAGCTGGGCTTTTGCAACCCAATTCCACATCTGTAATTTTTTAGGCCTTTCACCACATTTGCCTTGTGCCTTGCAACCTCTATGACCGGTCTAGATTTGAAGCTCGTAAACCATAGCTGTTTGAGCTCAAAGCTTGCGATTTGCCATGGCTAGATCTACTTCAAAGCTCAAGAACCGACATGACCACATGAGCTCAAGCTTGAAACTCGTGGTCATCATGGCTTCTCAAGCTCAAAGCTCATGCCCAGGGTAGAGATCGAGGCGGCCATGGGTGTGAGATCTAAAAGTCGTGATCTCGAGCTCACGGTCACCATGGCTACGTGAGCATTTGAGGTGCACCCAAGGCTAGCGGAAGAAAGGTCATGAGTTCTTGCGTTTGATTATTTTCTTCGATAAAGTTAAGTATTTTTATCAAGCGATTGATTTGATATAATTTGTCTTTTTTCTTATTTCAATTTTTAGGAAGAAATTCAAAGTGCCATTTCAACTCGCTAAAAAAGAATTAAAACTAGTATATATAAATCTCCAAAGCAAGCTTGCATTGAAATTAAGATCAAAGTTTATTTTTCTCAGTAAAGTTTATATGCTTGTGACGATTCTTATGTCTGTTTATTAATTCTTATGGTCATTACTCGGTATCTAAAAGATGGGGGAAAGTATTAGTAACAATCCCCAGCTCAATCATCATCTTCGTTATCAACCACCTGTTAATCCCTCAATTCGCCTTTGATGTCCAAGATGAATTGGCCAAAGCCAAACGCTACAAAACTCAAGTCATTAATCTCTCATCGCTCACTCTCTCCACAACAAAATGCCCAAGCTTACCAACAACCTCCACCAAGTTGTCCCTGCACAAGAACTTGTCGCTATAAGCCTATAAACTCTCTCCACCTCCCTAACGGTCATGCACGAATCGCATGTCTCCTCCCGCGCCACCCTTCTTGCTCCCGGCCAGCCAGCCCACCGAATATCGCCAACATCGTCCCCATCAATCGCCTCATGGTACTTTTCTCACTGCCGACTAGCATCACATCCCAACTCAATTCATACACGGGTTGGGCAAGCTGTTCAACGCGAGCTTGCATTCCGAGAAGAGGTTCTGCACCGGCCGGGCAATCACCGGTGGAACTCGCCTCCTAGCCTAACCTTGCAGCCACTTCATTTTGCTGACCCCTCAGATCGCACCCCCGTAGGCCTCCAATTCCCGGTGTTGCTGCTCAAACCTTGAGATAGTGTTCTCGTTCTCGCCGAGGAAGATGGTGGGCCACTCAAAGTTGAGAAGTTGAGGACTTTGTACAAGAGGGCCTCGTGGGTAAGGCCGAAACGAGGAGGTTGCACCGGGAGGCGTGAGGGGCACAGCCGGGCAAATCATGTAGTTATGGTGGCGAGCCAAAGTGGGACGCTGTGGATGGAGTTGGTAGTGGCGGCCTAGTGGAGGGGGGGGCAGATATGGAAAGTGGAAGCGGGACTCAAGAGGCTGCAGTTGCGGTGGGGGTGGTGTCGCGGTGGTGGTGGTGGTGATTAGGGTTAGAGTGTAGGTGGAGGTGAAGAAGGCGATGATGAAGATGAGCCACAAGCAATTGGTGCTTGAAGATGATTGCTTTTGGATGGTGGGATGGAGGAGTATTAGCTTTGTACTTTTCATCCCTCTCTCTCTCTCTCTCTCTCTCTCTCTCAAGCAACGCGTTCATTTCATTTAACATAGTCAGGCAAAGATCCGATCATAATTAATGTAAGAATCATAGCGAATATTGTATATTTTTAGAGATCGGACGTGGGTTTCCTAGGCTTGTTTTAACAGTCGGCCGGTTGCTCAAAGAAAAACAAGAAACGGAGTGAAACAGATAGATTCGCTTAGTACTTTCAAAAAAGTAAGATTTTGATACGTATTAATAATAAGGAAGCATAGCTTCCATATTGACCTCTTATCGATGATGCGTTACACATTGTCTCCTACACGAGTTTATTTTATTTATATTCGGTCGAGTGCACCGGTAAAATGAGTAAAGACAAAACTTACTCATTTTACTTCGAGGTGGAGTTCAAACAGTGATATGATACTAGTATCGTTTCTTAACTATCGCATGAAGAAAATTTGCAATTTTGATTGAGCAATGATATGATATGAGTATCAATTTACTTTGAGGTGGAGTTCAAACAGTTATATAATATGAGGATCGAGGGACAGTGATTTGCTTGAGCAGCGGTCTAGGAAGAAGAAAACATGAAAAAGAATCCTAATCCCAATTCGTTTTTGGTCGCTTAATCCCAATTCAATTAGGGATTTTCTTCAATATTTTACCCAATTACAAATTTCGAACAAAGTTGCCCTTGTTTTAATGGCTAGAAAATGTCGGCCAATGAACATTTGGCGAAGGGGGCAAAAGGACACTATAAGTGCCATAAGTTGTGTCTGGGAGATCACTTTGGTGCTATAACTTTTTTTTCGGCTTATTTTGGTACCAACTTTTTGAAAAATGATCACTTTAGTGCTAATACTAACATAACACACGAAATCTGATGTGACTCTTTTTATTAATATCCAATCTTGGCGTGGTGGCGGAGAGTCGGTCAGCCTTTATAAGCGAAAACAATGCCGTTCCACCTTTCTTCCCTATAATATAAGAACCCTAAATCAGCTAATTGGACATATTCCCCAAGGGAAAAAACCACCAAAAACCCCAAACTTTATCTCTTGTGACATATTTACCCCGAACTTTTTTTTGTGACACCAAAACCCCAAACTTTACTATTTGTGACACATTTACCCTAATATCTTTTGTAACATAGGGTATTTTGGTCTTTTCCCTTTTTCTATTTTTTATTTTTTTTTTTGTGTAAATGTGTCACAAATAGCAAAGTTTGGGGTTTTGGTGTCACAAAAAAGTTCGGGGTAAATGTGTCACCAAAATATACAGGGTAAAGTTTGGGGTTTTTGGTAGTTTTTTCCCATTCCCCAATTGCAAACCCTAACTAGTCATATTATTTCCTATTTTCCCGAAATTGACAGCTGAAGATTGCAAATGGATGATAGGAGCTTCACTAGCGGCTCAAATTGCTTTAAACAAAATGAAGAAGAAGGTCAATTCTTCTGCTTATTATGGGTTACCGAGTCCAAGAAGAACATCTTGGACTCAATTGAACCTTGGGAGAAGATTCCATGAATGCACCAGGTATAGAAAAGGCTCGAAGTGCAAATTCTTTAAGTGGGTTGATGCAAAATTTTCAGATTGAATAACAGAGGTGATAGTGAAGCTACTTGAAGCTCGACATCAACCTCCACATACATTAATGGACGAGTTGGATGATATCAACTCATTGCAAGCTAAAATGAAGGCTTTAGCATCTCTGACCAACTATTTGAAGAAAGAAGTTCAAAGGATGAAAATTAAAAAAAAGTGTTATCGATTGTTGATTGTGTTATTGATATTTTTATAGCCTATTTTATGGTCAAATGTAATGTCGTTGATGAGAAAAAGTTTCTTAGTCTACCATAATTTAAGATAGGCTTATACTATGTACTTGCATTTAGTAATTTGTAGCTACGATTGTGTTATTAGTTTGCTGCAATTTATATATGTAACAAGAGGTTTGCTGCAATCTATGACAAATGGAATGATGAAATTTATTGGTTCTCAATCTTGAGTTGCTTAGTATTTTTATTTTATTGCTGCATATTTTGATGCAGTTTTGCCTCATTGGCAACATATTTTGCTGCATATTTTTGCTCATTTGCTGTCATTTGCTGCACTTCCTCATTTGCTACATATTTTTTGCTCATTTGCTACATATTCACTTGCTCATTTGTTGCATATTTTCATCTGTTTAGATGGTTGCATATTATGGAGTAAGGCTCACTCTTGAAAATAAGGTGTTACAAGTGCTACAACTCGCATAGCAAGAAATCATGGAATTGTCACAAGGTCGATAGTTGACATTTTAGTGCCAAATATTTATAATTGTGATCACTTAAGTGCCAGTCGTGGTTCAAAAATGATAGCTTAAGTTCCAGTGGTGGTTCAAAAGTGATCACTTAAGTGCCAATTGTGACCAAAAGTGGATCACTTAAGTGTCATGCTATGTGTTTCTTTGAAAAGGGAGACTTTAACAAACCAATCTTTAAACCAGATCATTCCGGGACCAAGCACTTTGCTCACCATCACCAAACCGCCCCAAACCATACTTATAAACTGGTTCAAACAGCTCCCAAATCATATTCAATCACCAGCACGAAAACGGCTCTCAAACCATTTCAAAAAATCTGTTCAAAATGTTTGCACCAAGACATGCTAGCATGTTGGTGCAAAACACCATACTTGCACTCTCAAGCATGACAAAATTAGCAACGCCATACCATCTGCACTCTCAAACAAGACAAAATCAGCAGTTGGTGCAAACACTATACTGCACTCTCAAACAACACAAAATCAGCAGCTGGTGCAAGCATTATACGCCCCTAAAAATAGCACAAAAACCCAACACTTTGGCAAAAGACCAATTCCCACCCTCCCCACCAAACTGCATTTTAGTGCCAAACAGCACATACTAAACCAGTTTCTTTGAATATTAACTTCTTGGTGCAATTTGCAAGCACCCAACTATACCAATACTATACTAAAATAAAACAAACATGTGTGCAAAATATGGAAAATTTAACCACCTTAATCATGGTAAACATCGAATTTAGTCTTTATGCACAACATCCTATTAATCAATAACATTCCAAGACCACAAAAAATCAACCTCCCATTAGTCAATAGTGATAAGTCCACCGTTTCCTTTTTCTTTCGATAGCTTCTTAAATTAGTTCATAATTCTTTGACTCTTTCAAACCGGAGGAGAGCTGCAAGTTGTTCTTCCTAAGATCAGGGTTCTTCAATAGCTAGAGCTGCTTCTTCTTGAACTGTTGGAGGCTGCATCTTCTTCAACAACCGGGCTGCTTCTTCTTGAACCGCTCCAGGCTGCATCTTTTTCAAGCTGCTAGACCAAAGCGAGGTTGTTCTCTTAGCCTTCTTGCTCGAGATTTCTTCTTTGCACACAAAGAATCGTCTTCCTCTTCTTGATGTTGGTAGCTATTTTGGAGTATTAGCATGTCTTTGGTTGATCGAAAACTAGTGTTGGGTTCTTTAGTGGTGGCCGTTTATGAACACTCTTCTCTCAGACCACCCTTCTTCTCTTCGGACTTCTTTTCCGCGACATTGGTTGGGTTCTTTTTGGTGCGATCCTTGACTCTTGGCTTGGGCTAACTTGAGATATGAGAACCTCTAAACTCCTCCCGGGGCTATAACAACATAATCATGGATGAAAAGAAGTAATATTATCATGAAAGTGAAAAACTCAAAAATGAAATGCATGAGATGTACAAAATTTACATGCAAAATAGTCATTCCAAAGATCGAAGTTCGTATAAATTCCATAACCATATTGCCTTAATCTTCTGCGAGAACCCCTCTTGTTTGATATGGTACCTCACTTTGAGGAACCTAAGCTGCTTGTTTAGTTGGTCTTCTTCTCACACAGTAAGGATAAGACAATGTCAACTAAAGCCAAAGTCTACTCACCAAAGATTAATACAAATACATATACTATATAGCTTATTTGGATATTTTCTCCTAGCACAGCCAACGATCGAGGAGGAGGTTGCCCTGAACACAGGCCTCTAGTTGGCTCTTTAGTTGGTTCTTGAACTTGGCCTTCAAAGGGCCCTTTAGCTAGATAATCAGCATGTCTGTCAGTTGGCCCTCCAAGTAGGCATTTCCAGCAGCCCCTTCAACAGGCTCTTGACCCGGTTCTTGTGTTGGCAATTGCACTTGATCCAATTTGAGTCCCTTCACTTGGCTGTTGAAGCAACATCGGTTGCTTCTTCAAATGACAACTACTTCTATTGTAACCTTCCTCACGATAATATGAGCATCTCACATTTGCACCTAACATGCTCATCTTCTTACTTCCAAGCTCTCCCTCTTGCTTTCTCCATCTCCTTTTAAGCCTTTTTATTTGCTTCTTAAATGGCAAAGGATGAGGGGTTTCATGATTTGTCGACTCCCAAAATTTTGTACTTCTAATAGACTACATCATGTCTTGATATGCAGCAAGATATGTGCTTTTGTGGTAGCAACCATGCGGTATCCTCGGGATTTTGGTACTTCGCTTAGATGGCACAAATGGCATGTGCGCAAGGAATTCTAGAAAGTTGCGAAGCTCAACATGAGCACTTTCTTTTGTCCAATTGGACAGCATATTTGTCTGTCTTTTCCATGACTTCATAGCTATTATCTCCATTCCGATAGGATGATGAACCTACTACTACTTAAGTTGTCATCCAATCTTTTAGCAATCCTAGGACCACACTATCTAGTCCACTTCGCAGCCTCATCTTTTTGTTTTTGCAGCCTTGTCATGATTATCACTCGAATATCCTCAAGCATCTTGATGATTGGTTTGCACCTCGCCTCTAAAATTCTGCCATTGAAGGCGTCCAACGAGATTGTTATCGATGATATCACTCTTGAATTCTTCACTAAAGAAGGCCTTGCA
Organism: Syzygium grande; assembly: GCA_024733475.1. Taxonomy (NCBI): domain Eukaryota; kingdom Viridiplantae; phylum Streptophyta; class Magnoliopsida; order Myrtales; family Myrtaceae; genus Syzygium; species Syzygium grande. Next base: position 122,215 of record JAMXDD010000019.1, read on the forward strand.
CCAATGCTTGGGTTCAGTTTGGAAAAGTGCTTCATAACCATCCTTCATCAAGTTAAGCGGTTTGCCGTTTGTGAATTCTAAAATCAGCCATGTTAGTGCTCTTAGCTATCATCCAAAATTGCTACATAATTTCCCCCCTTTATAGATCTTTGCCCGGTTTGCATATATGTGCCTCGCACACATCCTATGTTCAGCAAATGGCATCAACTCAGCTAGAGCAGGAAGAAGTCCCTACAAAAATTCATACATCAAGGCATTAATAAAGGTATATGCAAGATAAAATATGTCATAAATATTGTTTGTGCAGTTGCACCAGCATTACTTTTGTTGATCGCTCATAAATGCTCAACCTCCTCCATTAGTGATCTCAAGGTCCGCCATCAAATTTTTCAGGAACCACGACCAAGTGTCCTTACTCTCTACCTTCACAACAGCCTAAACAATTGGAAACATCTGGTTATTATCATCCCTTCCAATGGCAGCCAATAATTCTCCCTTGCACACGCCCTTCAAGAAACATCCATCTAACCATATGGCTCGCCTACTACCAGCAACAAATCCCGCTTGCATGCATCAAAGCAAATATAAATTTGATCAAAGTTAGTCCCATGATTAGGCGTTGGCGCTCCACAACCTCAACATAAACTTGACTAGTCGGGTTTTGCAGCCTACATTATCCAGCATATTCCCAAATTTGACCATATTCTTCCTTGTACATCCCTAGAAGTTTTTTCATCACCTTCTGCTTAGTTCTTTTACAATCGATTGGGTGACACATTAATCCCTACTTGCTCCCTCATCAATTGCTTCAGCTGAGAACACTTCACATCAAGCATCGCTTTGATGGTATTGAAGAAGTGTTTCGACAACCAAGCGATCGTTACCCTTTTATTGTCAAACATGATGGAATAAGTATGTTCCTCCTAAAGTGACCTAATTTGGAATAACTTATCCTTCTTTGAATGTGCGCCATATATCTTCCACAAACACCTAGGTTGAGAACACTTTGCTCTAACATAGTCCTTCGTATTTTGAGTAAACTAAGACTTCTCTGTTCAGCTATTGAATACTTGATAATCCCTTCTTTGAATTGCTTGGCATATGAAAATTTCATACCTCACATCAACACGGAAGAAGAAGAGCCGGGATCATAGAAATGATACTTACGTTTCCTTCTGCGCTGCGGGATCATCATCTTTATGCTAATTGTTAGAACTATCATTTTGTTCATCGTAGCTACTTTCTTCATAATCGGTGTTGTTACCTTCAACTGGAGCTCCATCAAGATTATGTCCTAGTTCAGCTTCACGTAATCCTCCAAGTGCAGCTAATGATTTTTTCAATTTCACTTTGCTTTTGTCTTGACTGTGCAAGTTCCTCATCGTCATCATTACTTGGGAAATTTACATTTGCCACACCCTCATCATCTGATTCACTAGATGCAGCAACTTCCCACGACAATCCAATGAACTCAAATCCAGTGAACTCTTCACTCATTGCATGGCTTGCCTCCCTCTCTTGCCTCTCATGTCTAGCTTCATCTATAATAGAACTAGCACCAACTTGAGTACTAGGTAAAGCAGCACCATCCCCTCGCTCCTCCCTTAGCCCCTTTATCATATTCACCATCACTATAGGACTCAACGTATACAACAGCTTCTTTTCCATGAAGATAATGGTAGATAATATCATTAACACCATTATCATCATAAAAGTTTATAATGCCGTCCTTCAAGCTACTTCCGGAACACAATAATGCAAACTTCCTATTTTGCATCTTAATTATTGAACTATATCTCTCACGAGATTAATATATGCTGACTTGTTTCTATCGAAATAAACAATACATTCAAGTCTCCCAAAGTATTCCTACTCATTAGTACCAATAATAAATTCTCCTCCATAATCGAACAATGATGCCGAGAATTGTGTCTTTATTCCCCATGTTGACCCTGCATTGAAGGAAAAAAAGCAAAAAAGTCAATATTTTAACTTTCGGGACCACACCACATGGGAAAAAGAGCCGCGACTTCACATGGAGGTCCCCCATAGTCGACAAGATTGAAAAGCCACCATCAAACCACATGGGTGACAATGATGAGGTCCTCACATGGACCACACGATCTATATATGCTTCAGCCCGGCACCAACACAACGGATCCACTTGAAGCCCTAATATCCAAACAACTAGCCATAATTTATGAAGGTTAAGCTTTAATTTCAAGTTCAAAACCTAATTTCAAGTTCGAGCTCCAATTTCCCAAGTTCGAGCCCTAATTTTCGACTTCAAACCCTAATATCCCGAAGACAGCCCTAATCTATCAATTAATTGAGTGAAACATAGGACAATGAGGCACAATGTGTCGATTAATTCAGCAAAATAGAAATTAACAGCCTTGATTTCAAGACTAACCTTCGTAACACCACGGAGATGGGACCGACACCGATGGGACGAGTTATGCTCATCCACGGGATGAGGGAGCAACGCCGACCCGACCATAGGGGAAGGCAAGAGACAACGACGGTGACGGGATGAGGCGCCACGGCGGCGAGCAGCGTGCAACGGTGACGGCGGCGAGATAAGGCGCCACAAGTGACGAGGGGCGGTGGCGATGACTAGGCGAGGGAGACAAAGCAGAAGAGCGAGTGTGAGCGGCGACACGGTGCTAAGACCTTTGATTGAGCGGCGTCGTTTTGCTCGTCACGTGGAAATCAAATTTTGAACCGAATATCCACGGCATGCTCTTTTTATATGAAAAATGCCAGGTTAGTTTGGTCGAAATTTTAGCGGAGTTACTAAAGTGATCTCTTTTCCTCCGACTTGGCACCAAAGTGACCCAAAAAAAAAAATTATGGCACCAAAGTGACCTCCGTATACAACTTATGGTACTTATAGTATCATTTTGCCAGCCGAGCAATGAACTCAGGCTTTTATTTGAGATTGACTTAGCCACTTCATGCCCTTTTTGACTCCACTTCAAGCTTTTATTTGAAATTTTACCCTCTTTCTTTTTCTTGTTCTTTTGTTGACTCTGTCTTTCTCTCTGTTCTTCTCTTTCCTTTCCTCGATTCTGCAGAAGGAAATTATTGGTGGGTTGAGGTCTCGTGTGCCTAAATTTCTCTTAAGATTGGCCCTTTTTGTTACAAATGGTGAGTGATGTAATTGTAAGATCCCTAACCTCGCCACCGAAGTTGACACGCACACACACAGAGCACATGGAGATTCCCAGTAAGATGGGGAATTTTAATGAGATTGTCCTTCGTTGCACATTTTATAATCAGTTTATTGTTGTTCACTAGAACAAAGTAGAAATAGAAAGCAAAAAGCAAAAGAAACAATGATGATCTGTGATTCAAAAGAAGGCGTACCGTTTTCTGTAGAGCATACCCTGTTTTTGTTTCAGAGTATTGTTTCAATTTCACAGTCCGACACCTGCTTTGTTCCATTCAGAATCTTTTCTCTGTAATACTCCCAATTGACAAAAGGAGGAAATGGACCACTGTGGAGTAACTTCCCACAACATATTATTTCTATCAGGCACTCATTTGGTATTTTTGAGCTCGATGCATAAAAAATTCTTTCCATTGATCTGCACCAACAAACTCTCAACCGATGCAAAAACTCTAATTCATCAATGCCCTTGACGACCTGCAGGCTCTCGCACCATCCAATATCTAACCACTTCAAGTTCTTCAAGTTTGACAAACCGCCTAACCTTTTTAATGAAGTGCACCTTCTAATAGAAAAAACTTCCAATGATTCTAACATAGAAACAAATTGAATATCCTGTAGCTCTGGGAACCCCGATAGATAGAATTCTTGAAGCATCTTGAGGGAGCTTGGGACAAGGAGCACTCCCCTCCAACGATTAGTCAATTCGAGAGCAGGTAGCTCATTGCACTTGGACTCCTTCGGCAAACAAACCAACCTCTCGGAAGATTTGCAGTCCTGAATATGCGATCTCTCAAACACTTTTAAGGTATCGAGAAGTTGAACCTCCGCTAGCTCATGGCAACGATGCACCTTGGCTTCTCTCAGTTTTCTCGAACTTGATGGAATGGACAATCTCTCGAGGTGAGTTTTCCATTTGACATTCACCTCTCCCAACTAAGGAGTGCGATCGAGAATTCCCCTTTTAACTTGAGTGCGGTAGAGGTTTAAAACTATCAAGTTTAACGGGAGTTGTATGAAAGTTGGCAAGTCGAGTCCATATAGAGTAAGTTCTTTCAGCAGAGAAAGGGAACCTAAATCTATAGTTGGTGCGTAGACATTTGAAAAGCAAAAGTGCAACTTGCTCAGTTTGGATAACCTCCCAATCCACCTCAAGTCGCACGTTTGAATTACATTTGATGTAGCTGTAGCTTCAGAGCCATCAGATAGGAGCAATTCAACTAGATTAGTAAGGTATGAGAGGTTAGGGACAATCAACAACAAAGTAGATCTCAGCCGTAGAGTGGTTAAACTTTTGGGCAGCTTTGGCAACTCTTGTATCCCATGACAATGATCCAAGTCCAATGTTTGGAGGCAAAGAAACTTGTTCATTGAACTGGGCATTTCCGAAATTGGTGTGTATGATACATTGGCATATGACAGGTCTAGTAGTCTACCAATGGAATCCGGTAATCTTGTAATACTTGTGTGTGATACATCAAGCTTTGTTAACGACTCTAATTTTGAAACTGAGTCAGGAGTTCACTCAAGCTACCACAATTCCTAAGAGAGAGGTACTGAAGATTTTGTAGCTCTCCAATTTGTTCAGGCAATTTTCTAAGTGCCGAACATGACTCAACACTCAAGTCAGTCAGGCACCTCAGTTTCCAAATAGAGCTGTCAATTTTCATCAAAGATGGACATTCAGAAATAGTCAACTTCTCTAAAACTGAGTATCCGGGAAAGGCTGGTATCCCATGTATCGATCTAATATGTTCAAGAGTGAGAACCTTCAATTTCCTTACCCCTTCAAAAGCCAATGAAACATCAAGATAGACAATTAGATGTCTGTACAAGAAATAAATATGGATTTAGGCTATCAACTTGTATCATACATCATCTGATCCTCGCACTAAATGAGAAAATTAGACTACAAATCCATCAAATTATGTCCTTCATTGAATGAGAAAATTAGACTAAGTGGGAAAATGGCATACCTTGATTAGGCTCTCGAACACATCTTATTGGATGTCAAGCCTAGAAAGATTCGCCACAACCACGTTTTCTAGATGCAACAAATTGGTTGCCTCCAAGCATTGATGATGATCTGCATGTTTAGGAAGAGGGTAATGCAAACTGATCCATTTCAAATTGGAAAGACAGCCTGTGAAGTCGCCTTGGCAGATTACATCATACAACGAAAGAAACCGTATATGTGAGAACCGTTTAATATCCTCCAAAGTGACAGTTATAGGAGGTTGAAAAAAACGCCCCTTTGGCAAACAAAGTGCTTGAACGCTTTGCTTGATCTGCCAATAACATTGAGGAGCAGGAACAGAAATTTGTCAATATCCCACAATTTTATTTCGTAGAAGAGAAGAAAAATGAAACAAAAGAGCACCTCCCAATATAGAAACGTGAATCCTCAATTAAGAAGAAGGAAACCAATTTTCTATTCAAATTTTGTCATACTTTACCTCTATTGATCTTAATTTGTGAATGATGTCGTCTCTATCCCACAACCTGGTACGCTCTTGTTTAGCAATTGCCCTTCCAAGATTTTTAAATTGATCATGCATCATAAATCTGTCATCATCTAAAACCTTTATCATGCACCTCTTAATAAGTACATCAATGGCATCCTCTGGGCCAAACCCACAATCCTCCCACACGAACATTGGATTAGTCTTATTCTTACCGATGAAAAAGCATGCAACATCAAGGAATATATGTTGTTGATCCTGCTCTAAGGCATCATAGCTAATCCTTAGCTTTCCCAAGACATCCTTATGAGGTGATTTCCTTAGCTTCTCTAGCCTCTCTCCCCATATTTTTTCTTATCTTGACCAAAAAGCGATGAACCTATGGCTTCAAGAGCTAAAGGTAGTCCATTTGTAGTAGAGACAATACTTTTGGAAAGAGTGTAGTAATTGGCTGGAGAAGAGTTGTCATTGAAGGTGTGCCTACAAAAAGTTTAAGTGCATCTTCATCGCTCAACCCCACCATCTCATAATCCTCGAATTTATACTTAAATCCCTGATATTTGTAACGCCTTGTCCCTAGTGGTAACAAGTATCCTAGTACCAGGATACAACGAATTCACTCCGATAAGTTTTTGGATTTGGTTGCCCTCATCGACATCATCCAATACAATTAGCATCTTCTTGTTGCAAATTGTTTCTCCAATCATATTGATCCCATGATCAATGCTATCAATGTTACGAGTCACTCTAGAATAAGAGATATCGAACAATAATTTTTCTTGCAGCTCGACTAAGCCCTTGGTTTTTGCCGTTTCCCTTGCATCATCAAGAAAGCTGCAATTTTTTCCCAAAGTGAGGACATAGTTGGTTGAAGATAACCTTGGCGAGTGTTGTTTTACCAATGCTGCCCATCCCATATATTCCAATGAACCGCACACCATCAGATTTAACGTCTAATAAATTGTTTACAGCTGCTATTTGATCCTCCATTCCAACTAAATCTTCGGTCACTTGTCTTTGTCTTGTCTTGAGCCGAACCACAACCTCGTTAACAACGGACTTGATAAGATCCCCATAGCTGCCACAAAGTTGAACAATTTTAATGGAGAAAATGTGACAAATTTGCATGTTGACCATCCATCTACTAAGTAACCGGGTGGAAACGCTATCAAGTTTAGGATATATAAAAATTCAATGTTGCCCCAAAGCTTCGGGAACATGATGAAGTACAAACTTGAATATCCATGACGAGTTTAACTTAAAGGAATAGAGGAAGAGAAATGTTTGATCTTTATATCAAGTAGAAGAATAAAAATTGCTGGCAAAAAGAGTAGAAGAATCAAAATATAAACATGGATCAAATTAGTATAAAAAGATGAAGCAAAGCCAAATTTTTTATGCGATGGAAATTAGGTGAAAAACGAAATTATAATGACATTATTAGGTTGTAAAAAATTTGGAAATCTAAATGATTTAAAAAAAATTTAATAAAAATGTGAAACTTTCTATTTAAATTTAGGGAAATTAGAGTTGGAATATAATAAGAAATTTTTATAAGAACTATGACTCGATTGTACAAAATAATTTTCACAATCATGGTTAGATTGTTACTCTGAATATTTCTTCAACTCCCATCCCATGGTGCGATCAACTTCTTTGAGAGCATTCCGCCACATCTCTACAACCTCGGAGCTAAACTTCTTCTTTTGATCCTCCAACTTTTGTTTCAAATTTGATATGGCCTTTCTGTACAAAGCAGTTTTCAACTTCACGTCATCAGGTTTCACACCATAGAATATGGGCAATATGACCTTCTCCTTGCCATCTTCTTTAGGTTCAGATGTGTTTTCTACCATCTTTGCAAGCTCGCGGAGGCACCAGTGACTTGAAGCATAGTTTTTAGAGAAGATGGGTATGTAGACCTTGGAATCGTCGATCGCTCGTAGAAGATTGCCGCTAATTCTTTCACCCGGTCGAAGCTCTTCGTCATTGATGAAAACACGAATCCCAGCATCTACCAAGGCATGGTAGAGGCTGTTGGTAAATCCACGGCAGTATCGGGCCCTCTAAAACTTAGAAACACCTGATACTCACCTCCTAATGTATAGCTAGTGCTCGTTCCTATCTTTGAGTTCGCCATAGGAGCTTACTTCACACTTGGCAGGGTCACCTCTCTCTCTCTCTCTCATAGACACTATTGAAATACTTCTTCTAGGCAATTTCGCACAAGGCCTTGCGCTTTTCAAATGCAAGTCAAGGACTTTGATGTTAAAGCCCCAACGAAGATTTGTGAGGCTTCTAGGGGACCGTTTAAATATTTTGCGTGGATGTTTAATTTAAATAATGCCTTTAGGACACTCGTAGGGGACTGTTTAAATATTTTGTGTGGATGTTTAATTTAACGAATGCCTTTAGGACACTCGCTAGTGACATCCTTATTAGAAAAACATCACATTTCACATATTAAATTCATTAATGGGAAGAGCTTTTATTGCATTATTAATGTGAAGAGCTTCTCCACCAGGTCATCCTCCGTCAGAAATTTACAAAAGGAGAACCAATGCGTTACATTAGAAAAGGAGAGAAGGACGTTTATAATAGGATATAATCGACGAAGCCGGATGCCACTTTTGTTAGTTAGGGACATCATTTTGGACGTTTGTATTGCGTGACTCGCGAGGGGGTTGATTGAAAGTTACGGATAAAGATTTCTTAATCCCATTTGCCGCCTTCTCGGTGTCTTAACATATTTGGACCGTTTAGTTATGTCGATCATAAATTTCATAACTACCTTTATTCTTATAAACTAATGGTCTGGATTGATGTGGCAGCCGACGGAGACATCGATAAGAGTAAAGCATCTCATCCAGAAAGATATCATCATTTTGCTGCCTCAAAAATTTGTCGGATTTACTTAGTTGCCCTGCGTCGGTAGAAGCAAAAAAAAATTCAAAAAATATCGGAATCGACAAAAATATAAAGGGAAACGAATATTTTCACAACTCTAAATCTTCTTCCACGACCATTTGCCAAAAAATGCGTACATGCAAGTTCATAGCAGCTTCCAATCTACAGTCAATAATGTCGATGGCTTTATGTAAAAATAATGGAGGTTTACCTTTTCACACGCCTAATTGCTTTGATTCTTCGTGTTTTTCACTTTGTGCTTTAGAAATTTTGGATTAAAAATGTTTGATTCTCAGACATTTAAATCATTTATGATTATTCTATAGCTATATCTATAGTTAAACATATTTACATAGATAAAATCACAATTTATCTATACAAATGCATAATAACAAAATGTTCCTAAAGAATCGCCTCTGATTATGACACATGGAACTTTGGATAATTACAAAAATTTCCTTCGTACTACAGAGATTGGATTTGCCGTATTCCCTACAAAAATGCTCTGCCTAAGCACTACCTAGGCATATGCTTACTACTCACTATTAAATCTTTGATTTGATCTCTTTGCCTTGAAGACTTACCTTTTATTATACTTAATTAGCTTTTAACCACTCAAATATTCTCATTAATGTGCCTTTATATTAAAAAAAGCAAATGATTGCGCAAATCTTTTACAAACTATTAGAAAGTAAGCATGGTGTAGTTAGGGGAAAATTGTCCAAAAAGTTTTAAACTTATTGTACGGCGACCAATTCAGTTATAGACCTTTCAATATTGCCAATTGAGTTATAAATCTTACAACAATTGCTAATTTAGTCATTATGGTCAATTTTGATAAAAAATTGCTAACATGGATGACAAAGGTCCCACGTGGCACAACCAAAGGCTTGGCATGGATAATTTTTTTCAATTTTTTAATTTTATGGTTTTTAATTTTTGTTTTTCCTTTTCTTTTTTTTTTTTTCTTCTTTTTTAATTTACTTTTCTTTTCTTTTGTTTTGTTTTTTTTCCAACTTTGGGCGGCGACCTCACCTAGTGGTGAAGGTGTCGGGCCCTTGCCTAGATCCAGGCAAGGTCGCTAGCCCTCGGCCGGCCTAGAGTTGAAAAAAAAAAAGAAAAAAATAAAGAAAATAAAAAGAAAATAAAAAAAAACAAAAAAATAAAAATTATGAAATTTTTAATAAAAATTGAAAAATCCATGTTAGTGCCGATCGTGTGCCACGTGGGATGTCTAGCATCCACGTCAGCGATTTTTGCTAAAATTGGTCGAAAGGATTAAACTGGCAAATTGTCAAAAGGTTTAGAACTAAACTACTTAAATTGAAAGATTTAGGACTAATTTAACCGCCTTATCATAGGCTTAAGATTTTCTTTGATAATTTTCCCTACACTTGGTGCGGTTTGGACATCAAACCAAACCAAACTACATAAATGTTATAATATATCTTAATTTTGAGCCCATTAAATAAAACCCGATTGGATGAAAATTATGGATGCTTGACCACTTTTCAAGAGTGGTGAGAGGAAATGAAATGATGGCCTATCAATGGCCATGCCCTCGGAGACCAGGGCCTACCTTGGTTTATGGTTGGTGGTTATTGAGGGTGTAATATTTTGAATTTCGACCCATTTTCGAGATCCGACGAAATGGATAGTATTTCTCATTTGATTTTGGTACATCTCACTCGAAGCTGGCCCTTCACGGGATCTTGACCAATGGCAAAGGCTAATTAGGGAAGCGGTGCGTGGATCGGGAATCCGATCGCGAATCGAGCACCGATTTCGGAAATGGCAAGAAAGTATTTTGGGCCAATGTGGGCGATCTTAGGAAGGTAACAGATTTGGTTTGGCTAACACCGTACGATCGGATCGCGGGTGATTCCGCTCGATCAAGAGTGCGTGTGGCAAATAAATCGCGAACCTGAACCGAACGATCGTGACCCCGGAATAACTAATAATTCCTTGCGCTATTCCGATAATCGAGACTATCACGACTTGAGTGATCCTAGGTCGATCGTGTAACCCCTAAATAGTCACCCGTCGGTGAGAAGCTCTAAAATTCTGAATTGATCAATTTTCATCGCCAAATTGGACTCAAACTTCGATGTCAAAATTCTATGGGTGTTTGCGACTATTTTGTAAGGCCAACGTCATTTTGGTATGGTCACATACATTTGGGGCTAATCCAACTGAAAATTGAAATTTCGACCGAAATTGGAAAATTACTATTTTGCCCCTCTAAATTTTGCGATCGATTTTTGAGGGCTTAAAAGGTTATTTTTATGAATTGATACCATATTATGTTGGCCACACATAGTTGGGGTTGGTACGGTCGAAAAATGGAATTTCAACACGGGATCGAAAAATTACCGTTTTGCCTTTGGACCTCAGTATTGGGTATTCCGAATTTTGGATAATTTTGGGCAATAATTGAGGATTCAAATAAGTGAATAAGGAATTGGAATTATTGAATTACCCATTTGCCCCTCAATTATCGGATTGAGCTGACCGTTAGATCAAGGGCAAAATGGTCCAACGGCTAGGATCACGACACGTGGCACACCTTTTTGACCCATATGACCCCTTTGACCTCTCTCTCTCGTCCCATTTTCCTCCCCCATCAGCCGTGCACTCCCCCTCCCACGCCACTTCTTCATTTTCCTTTCCTTCTCCTCCTTCATTTTCTTCTTTGTTTGGCCGTGAGAGGCCCTCGCCGGAAGAGCTCCGCCCGGCGCTGCCGTGCCGTCGCCACCACCGCACCACCAGCAGTCTCATATTTCTTTCTTCCCTTTCCTCGGCCGTGTGAGCAGCCCCCCACCGTGGATCACCGTCCACAAGCCACCGCCCGTTTGCGCCCGCCGTGGAGGCCCGTCCGTGACACCGCTTGCGCCATCGTGGAATCGGCTCAGCCCCCAATTTTCTCCACTTGTTCAGCCTTGTAGGGAGCTTAGGAATCCATGTGAGTGGAAACCCTAACCCTTAATTAGGCTTGTGTGCACTTTGGACAAGTTTAGGGGTTATCAGAGTATTTTAGGGGTTAATTAGTGTGGGCTGATTTGGGGCTGAAGTTGTGGTGACTTTAATAGCTTAAGGTGATGATTTATGAATGGTTTAAAGGCTGTGGATAATTGGATTAGTGGTTTGTTGAGCTTGGTTTGCTTGGTGATGCATATTTGTTGATTTCGGTACTATTACTGTTGCATCTCCGGATTTTGTTATTTTTGGTGTGACTTGTGTGGGCCGAATTTGAAGAAGTGTTCTTCATGAAAATTGTTCCCAACATCTTTAAGTATAACATATTTTAATTTGGAAATTTTTGGAAATCATTTGATGCCATTCGAAAGTCCATCTTTGGACCGAAATAAAACTGCCCGATTTACTGTTCACCCGACCTTCGGGTCTGTTCGAATTTTATAAATTTTTTCAGGCCTATTTTCAAAATACTTCCTTCACAAAAATTGTTAGAGACATTTGTGGCTATAACATATAAAACTTTCAAGATTTTCCAAAATGATTTGGGTACCGAATGAGTTATATTTTGATAGCCTGAGGGGCTGTTCAAGCAAACCGGATTTAGTCCGACTTCGAGTGTCAAAACGAGATATTTAGTGTTAGAAATGGGTTTTGAGTTCTTCATAGAAAATGTTCATTGAGATATTTTGTACAACATATCCAAATTTCAGAATTTTTGGAATTGATTTACTATTTATTTTAAATGGATTTCGGCCACTGTGTAACTGCCCAGTTTGGACCCGATTTTGTTCACTCTTGGTTTTTATCTCTCTCGGACTGATTGGTGGCTGTCCACATTGAGGCGTAACCAGATTTAAAATCAACAATGTGAGTATAACCTTCTAAACCCGGTCTAGGACAATGTACATTTTTAGACGGACCCGGTTTTAGTTTATTAGTGGTACGATTTGAGGAGAATTGATATTGATAGTTCGAAGCTAAGGTAAGATCGCAATTAATTTGATGGATTATTGTAACGATCTAGTGGCAAATTGGAGGTCGATAATAGGGTGAATAGTGGCTGTCCCCAATAATGGATATTCGGATTGGTGTCATTAAATTGGAGATTTATTGGCTGAATTGTCGGGTATGCCCGGGTTGATCTGGCTTATTGATTGTCGCGCTAAATTGTTTAATGCCATGCCGCCGATTGCGTGTTTGAGCAATGCGGTGTGTGATTGGCCCAATCATTGGTGTGAATGTTTATTGCCCAAGTGCGTAAATTATGTTTTGGGCCACATGGTACTAGTCGGCCCAAAGGCGCATGTTATGCGAATAAGTATGGGCAATTGATTGGCTATTTGAGCACGTTGATTTGGCATGTTTGTTGAAATGCCGTGCTGAAATTGAATGCTCATGTTGCATTGTATGACATTGCATGGCCACGCATTGTGTATGCCGAGAATGAGGCATGAGATGAGATTGTGCGAGAATGCGTGCCTGACATGAGCATGTGATCACCTAATTGCCCGATGCATTTTACGCTAGGTTCGTATAAAAATTGGCGGTGTCCGCGTGTGATCACTTAAGGTCTTTGGGTCGTGCCGTCCTCATGCACTTTAAAGTAGGACGATGCCCGGTTCGTCCGGAAGACGGCGTTGGTCCGTAAGGAGATCGGTGTTGCACCTCATGCACTTTGTAGCAGGCTAGAGACACTAGGCCAGATCGTGTTGCGCCTCATGCACTTTGTAGCAGGCTAGACGCACCGGGCCACGAAGTGTTGAGAATTGAGAAAGAACAGTGTTGCGCCTCATGCACTTTGTAGCAGGCGAGAAACGACCATCCCGATGCGTTTGACGCAGGCTCGGGTTCGTGAGGAGATTGGTGTTATGCTTCAAGCACTTTGTAGCGAGGCTAGAGACATCGGACCGATGCATTTAACGCTGGTCACATTAATAATAAATTAAGCATTAAGCCGATTATACGGTGTGAGCCGTAATGAAACATGGCATAATAATGACATTTGCATGCATAAAAATGCATGGGCTAGTGTGCGTAGTATGTAAGACTCGGTGAATAGCATCTTGAGATGAACACTTTGAGCATGAGCATGTGTGTGGTGTATGTGTGGCCAAGTGTGTACATGCATGTGTTGTGATTATCATGTTGTTATTGCCTAACTGCGGGGGTCGACAAGATAAGCAATCCGGGCTCAAGGGCGTAGGTCATTTGATTGTCATTATTGTCCGTTGTTGTGTTGATTTGCTTGTCGGGAGGTGCATGTTAGCCTAGTTTCGGTTTAGGAGGCCTACTCACTGAGATTCGTCTCATAGTTGTTTAAACCCCATTTTTCAGACTCCTGTTAGAGGATACCTGGTGTACCCGATCAATATAAGGATCCGGAGCCCATAGAGCAGGATCCCGGACAGGATGGCGAGGTCGAGCAGATGGATTTGGAGGATGAGATAATCGAGGCTGAGTCCGAGTCATTAGGATCTGATCCCGATTAAGTTTCCTAGGATCAGCCTTAGCCTCCCTTAGGTCGAAAAAAAGAGCCTTTTGATTGTAGCCCCACCTTGACCCCCCCTTGGCTACTTAGGGATCTTATTAGTAGTGGCCTTTGATCCACTTTGGTTTAGTGATTTGTATTGGTGTATAGTGGGCATTGTATATGTTTTGGAGCTCAATACAAGTCTTAATTATTATGCCATTGATTGTTTGACGTTCCTGCTACCCTTGGTCATGTCTTGTATTGTACGGTGTTTTAATTATTGCTTTCGCATGTGCCTTATGCTTTGTGTTGGGGAGTTGGGTCGGCGACGACGTCTTCTGGGACGTCGCATCAAAATCGACCGTCGTGGGATGATCGCGCTTCAAGGAGTTCGAGTCATGACAAAGGGTACCTCACTAAAGCGGGAGAAGCCTAAGCTTTCAATTAGGGCCACTCAAATGCATCCAAGTGTATACACTTGGCGGGTGACATGATTCGTTCCTTATTTTTATTGTGCCAATGATTTACGTCTAGCTCCCAGAATTGATGAGGTTTTTTCTTCCCTCTCACCAAGGAATACTCCCAAGTTTAAAGTATTGTGCCAATGATGGAAGCTCCTCTCTCTCTCCTTCTTTTTCTTTTCTCTTTCTTCTTCTCTCTCTTCTCTCTTCTCTTCCTTCTTCCTCCTCCCCCGACTGGATTTACCTTTGCCCTCTGTCCCATTTCGCCCGACACTTTGGGCTCGCTTGGCCGCCCGCGTGCCCGCCGTCGTTAACCGGCATGCGGCCACCATGCCCCGCCCGTCCGTCGGCCCGCCCGACCGACCGACCGTCTCTCCCTCCCTCTCGCGGAGGCACTACTCGGCCGTCCGCGCTGTTCGGCTGGCCTTTGCGCCCGACTAAGCGACCTCGCCCGCTCCGTCGCCCGACTCGTAAATTGACGGCGGGTGAGTCGCCCGACCCAGCCCGACCCCGTCGTTAAGTGGCGGCCAGCCCGAGCTTCGCGACCGCCCCTTGTTCGCCGGTCTGGCTCTGCCAGCTCACCGATCGGCCCAGCGTCCGTCGCCCGCCTCAGTGCTACCCGATCGCCGCCGTATCACCCAATGACCGACAACCACCCTTTCCTCCCCTCACCCCTCTCTCGTTCTCCTCTCTCTCCCTCACCGCCACCGCGACGCGGAGGAGCTCCGCCACCGCCCACGTCTTTGTTTTCGGCGTGGATCCACCGCCTCGCCCAGCCATCCAGCCGTCCCATTCCTCTCTCTCTCTGGCCGTGTCCCTCTCTCCCTCTCTAGGCCGTGGAATCGCCTAGACCGTCATCGCCGCCAGGTCGTGCCGTTCGGCGGCCGCCCGCCGTTCTTGTTCCGATGGGACCGCCACGCCCCAGTCCCTCTCGTCGCGTGTTCGGCCCCAGTTTCAAGCTTAGGACATCCTGTGAGTTTGACTCTAAACCCTAATTAAGATAAATTGCATTTCTAGATGGGTTTTAGGGGTTAATTAGGGTAATTTGGGGGTTAAATTATGGAGGTAATTAGGGGCTATTATTGTGGTTGATTCGATGGATTAGTAGGATGGATTAATAGAGATTTAGTGGCCCGAGAGGTGCTGTACATGGGCTGGAAAAATTTGGATCAGAACGCCCAAGTTCGGGAAAATTCGGGTTTGAAACGTGGATTATAGTCTTGCGCCTTATTTGGTCTCGTGGTGGCTTATTAGAATGATATTTGGGGAGCATAATGGAGCATTTTGGCAATAATTATTAACTTAGAAATTGCAGTATAGTGGCTGCCCACGACGGGATTTAATTTGGGCGCGGGCGCGATCAATTTGAGGTTTAATCGTGCAATTATCGGGAATAATCGCTTTGTGCAAATGACTGGCGAAATGAGCCTTGTTATGATTAATTTTATGATGCCATGTTGCTTGTTTAGCGGGACTAGGATTGGAATAGCTTGGCGAGCCTTGAATGCGCGAGTTCTTGTTGACCCGGTTGTGTGAATTTTGTGCATGAATTGCGTGTCAAGTTGATGCCATGGTTGATTTGAATTAATTGTTTGATTGGGCATGTTGATTTATGGAATTGAATATGCGTGGTGCAAGTTGAGCATGTTACATCATGATTCGCCATTGTGAATGCCCAAATGTAAATGTATAACTATGAGTTGCATTTCACACATTGGCACGACATGTGCATATACGAGCGTGCCCGAATGACATATGCATTGTGATAACTTAAAATGCCCTAATACGCCTTACGCGGGGTTCGGGATAAAATTGGTACCTGTGAATGCATGATCACAATAAATCCCTGATGCGTTTTACGCGGGATAGTGAATCTATCCCGAGGCGTGTTACATAGGACGATGGTCGAATACCGGAAGATGACTAACCTGATGCGCGTTTTACGTGGGTTATGTGTCATGAGCCTGATGCGCTTTACGAGGGCCGGAGATCGATCTCAAGTGATGGACCTGATCGCGCTTAACGCTGGTCGGAGGAGAAATTGATAAGTGGCAACTGTGCTAGAGTGCAAGCATGCGAAATTGCATTGATGAGGCATGAGCACGCCGTATGAGCACAAGCATAAGCATGACATACGTGACCAAACGATGTGTACATGTGCTTTGACTGGGTCTTATGTTTTATTCTTGAATTATAAGTGCCTAACCTACGGGGCAAGGTGAGTATTGGATTTGCGCCCAAGGGCCCAAGTCAATTATGATTTGCTTGGTGTGTTGATTAGTACTCGCCGGGAGGTGCATGTTACCTAGTTTAGGTTTAGGGGGCCTACTCACTGAGATTTATTCTCATTGTTGTTGAAACCCCACTTTTCAGACCCCCAGCCTTGAGGATGGCAGGCGTACCGATACATTTTGGGAGGAGCCCGGCTAGATATAGTGCTTGACCGCCGAGCAACGTACCCCCTTTTTTACGTTGGTGGCTATTGACCGGTTTCGGCTTTTATATGTTTATTTTGTTGTAATAGATATTGTAAATCCCCGTTATTAGTGCAAGTTATATTTATGGTATTACTGCTATCCTTGGTCATGCGGTTTTAATTTGTACAGGTGTTTGTTTGCTTCGCTTGTGCATCGTTCTCTGTCATTTGGGCGTTGGGTCGACGACGATCCTGGGACGCCGCACTTTTCAATCGACCTTGAGGGATGATCGCGCGTGGGGTTCAGGGCATGACAGCAATCGATTTGGAAGAGACCGTGCCAAGGGAAATCTTAGTGAAGACCCTTCGAAGCTCATGCGCTGTAGATAATGAAGAAAGTGAGAATCATTCTGACGTGGCTACTACTGGTGCAAATCAAAACTTACCACCACTATCATCTTCTCAAATGCAAAATGTTGCTGATTCTTCAAGAAGAAAAAGGGCTAAAGCAAGTGACAAGTGGGCTGCTGGGTTAGTTGAAATTGCAAGCACTTTTGGCTCTTTTATGGAAAAAGCTAACGAGAGGATGGAGATGATTGCTAGCCGCATTGGACATGCGAAAGATTTGGATGATGACAAGAGAAAAATCAACGAAGAGCTTCTTAAGATGTCTCTAGATACCATGGACAGAATAAAATTGTGCAGAAAAATTGTGAAGGATCCTGAGAATATTCATCTTTTTTTTGGATTTCAAGGAGATGACAGGAAGGCATTTGTGGACATGCTTCTCCAAGAGATGATAGAAGAGTAATGTCGTGTGTAGTCTCTTTTTGCTATTTTTTAGACAATGAACAACATCGAACGATGTCCTTACAAAAAAAAAACAACATCGAACAATGTTGATTTTACTATTTATTGGAATGCTTTAGTTTTTGGAATGTGTTGTTTCTTGTGAAGTTTGGAGCTTTATTCATAGTTGTTGTAGTCTCGTCGTACCCTTGCTTTCATATTATTATTTTTTTGCTCAGTTCTTTTTTCTTTTTGCTCATTCGCCACTGCCTTCCTAGGCAAGATATTCAGCGGTGAAAGTCAGTATAGATTGGAGAGGGTCAGCTCGCTAAGATAACGCCAAGAAAAACTTGTTCATTATTCTAAAGGATCTTGTGCTGTTACACATGAAAAGGTTTCCTTGGAGTGGGCACTCTATTTTCCATAGATTGCAACCTCTGCTTGATTGTGTATGGAAAAGGCTTCAAGTTCATGGGGCAAACATAAAGACGATGATGACAATTTTCATGAGCATCACATAGGGGCATATATGTTCTTTATATTGATATACGGTTTCTACCAAACGCAGGATAGGATAGGATATAAGAATATCCGACTTTAAATCCGTACTTCACCAAACAGTGGATAGGATATGGCCAAATCCCTGGATTTCCTTTTCTATCCTATCCAATCCTATCCTGACCAGAAATACGGACGACCAAGCACAGCCTTAGAGTTCAGACAGAGGGATTAAAGACATGCTCAAGTCCAACATGATGTTGCTTTGAGCGTGAAAAGAAAGAAGAAGAGACTATGATGGTCTTGGCCATAAGAGACAACTTTGCTCGGCTGAAGGAGGGGAAAAAGAGATTAGTGATGGCCATGCTGACGCGGGCCAAGAAGGAAAAAGGACTAAAGAAAGTTGCAATGATGATGTCTTTTCATGCTGCCCACTCAATATTTCCTTTATTTGCTTCTGCTGAATTTCCTCTTTACAGACGAAGAGGAAGAGCTCTTAATGTCGTAGAGAGCTATGAAGGCTGCACAGAGGAGATTGAAATGTTTACAGAGAGTTCCTCTTGAGAGGTTTGATTCAAGGAGGTTTTCTTCATGAAATTACACCAAATATTTTTTGTTGAAGGCCATTAAATTTTTTATTAAGATTTGTGTCATTTTTTTTAGACTAAGAGATTATTTTGAGAGAAATTGTGATAGTTAAATACCGTGTGATTTATTGGGTATAATGAGAACTAAGAAACACCAAAAGTATTTGAATGACTGGAGTATGGTTGTAATCTCCATTGTATAATTTAATCTAGTAGGGTCCTATGCTGCTATCCCACTAGACATAGGTGTGATTGAATCACGTAAATCCGATGTCCAATTCACTTCCTTATTTTATGCATTTTATTCAATTGCTTGTTTTATTTTCAACAATAAACTGTATTTGAAGAAAAGAGAAACCAAACTAAACCGTTTTATAATCAAGAACCAACCAAGCCAAACCATCTTTTGTGATTTGATTCAGCTTAATTGTTCTTTCTTCTTTCATTTTTCCTCTTCATCATTTGTGATTTCATGAGAAAAAACTAAATTCTATGTCGCAACCTTCCCGAGGCAAGATTCTTGAGAAAGTTGCCAGATTATAAAGTGCACGCAAATGATCTCTCTTGCGAGATGATGCTTACTTTGGACATGGGCTTTCCCAAGTCTTACCAATCTCAACTTGGTTCCCATTAATTATTTCATTTGATTAAGAGTTGCCACTAATCCATTATGAGTCGATTAGGACTAAAGTAAGATGGGTTTCTCTTAACTAGAGATTTATGGGTCCGGGGATTATATTATGCTAGATATATCTAACGCTCAATTTTGTACCTTTTTCTCTTTTTCACGAAAATGATTATTCATTTGATATTCCCAATCTTATTTGCCCATTTTATCCTTAATGTTGAGCAAGGCAGGTGATCATGCATAAAATCACTCAACCAAACACATAAAATCCAATGATACCAAAACAGATATAGCAAAGAAAAAATAGGAAAATAAAGAACCCGAGCTGGGTAAAACATCAACACAAAGGGTTGTTATTAAGTTCCAAGACACGTGTGACAAAACAAAGGTTCCAAGACAGGACCCTTCAGCTATAAATAGAAACTCAATGTAAAATCTCCAAAATTAACTACTGCTCAAAACAGGAAAGTAAATATATGATACATCATGAATATCTCCTAAATTAACTACTGCTCAAAACAGAAAATCTCTAATCATAGTTAATGCAAGAATCGTAGCGAATATTGTATATTTTGAGAGAGTGGATGTGGGTTTCATAGGCTTTTTTCAATAGTCGATTGGTCGCTCCGGTACGTAAACATTGTGAATAGACTACGTGGGAAACATTGAGATGAAAGAATTATTGCCCAAAGAAAAACAAGAAACGGAGTACAACAGAGAATCGTAAGTACTTTGGAAAATATTTTAATGCATATTAAAAGAAGCATAACTTCCATTAAAAGAAAATTAACTCGAATGTGGTTATGCATGTAGAGGGAAAAATTGGCGAAGGAAAATTTAGGGATTCATTTCGCAGACTGTCAAGAACTTGTAAAGTATATTCCCAAAAATGATTGCAAAAAATCAATAGAAAATATGTTCATTATAAACAAAAATGTTTAGGTATAGAGCTTTTGTTGATGATGAAAGTAATTTTCTATTGACTAATTATTTTAAGCGATAAAAATAATAATTTCATAGGAAAAAAATGTTTTTGAAATGATCAATTTCTTGTAAAACAAATGGACCTTAGACAAACGAAAATCAAACCACACAGTTCTCATGGTGCATCTTGATCGAAATCTTAAATACCTAACTAGATAATTATTGAAAAGCGAAACCAATCACATAATATCCCAACAAATTTTCTAAAATACAGAAAATGCAAGTAAATAAACTTAATAGTAATTTGCAAGATTTTTAGGGTTTTCAAAATTTATATATAAATTTCTTTCTCTTGCAAAATAGCTTATTTCTTTGAATTAATGAAAGAATTACAAGAGATCTTTCCTCTTTCTTTGTGAAATATGCACATGTGAATGTGTTTGCATCTGTACACATATTTGCGAATTAAGTTGTTCGTGTTTCTATCGTTTTTGCTATGTAACGTCATTTGTTTTGAAAGCTTTTTTCGTTGAGGAATGGAGAAACCGCATCATATCGTTGGTGATGAAATTATAATTGGCCTTTGAAGTCGGACGATCATCATGATTTGATAATCTTAATGAAAGAGTAAAGAATTGGAGAAACGTGCGGCATCGATGTCGTTTGCTTTGGCTTGTGCGCCCCATTAAACTATGTATTATCGTTGAAAAATTGGGTGGTACGTTGGTCTGATTGATTTAATCACGGTGGGAATTGCTGTTGGATATGGACATCATGTCATGTCTTCTGGGGTCCGTTGACGTTGGTGGCAGATAACACAAATCATCTCCTCTAGCTGAAGAAAAGGTGACGGCAGTCCCCGACATTTTTCTGGTAAATAATATAATCTCCGACTTCTTTTTCGATTCAAGTTAGTTCCTAAATTTTTGAAATCCAATCTATGTGGTTATTTTATCAATTTGGAGTTTATTATCTAGTGTTTTATGTCGGTTTGGCATGCCAACCCATCAAAACTCATGCATCATTATTATGGATTGGGCAGCTAATTTTTTTTTTTAAAAGATCTTTTTTTTTCTTTTAATTCTTCTACGTTCACGTATTATCAGCGTCATTGGCCACTCCTTAAGGTTGGCCATCACTACCAACTTCATCCCCTGTGTGGTCTTGTCGTGCCTCACCACCATCACTTTTCCTGCCGAACCTCCGCACCTAGTTCAACCCTCTTTCTCTCTCTATGTGTACGTGAGTGATCTCCAATAGAGGTTGGGACAAGGCATATGACCTCCATTGGTGCTGGTGCTCGAGTTCATATTTGGGTCACATCACCTAGGCTCATTTCCTGTCTAAATTGAATAGCTAATTAACGGTGTCTATGAATGTGTTCTTGTCGACGTATTAAATGGCTAGTTAGTAGTATTAACTGCCACATCAGCAATTTTCATTAGTCTAAAAATGGAATGATCATATTGAATCAAATTCACAAAGTACAAGTACTATTGAATTGCAATAAAGTTTTATGACAAGATTGAATAATAGGAAAATGTTCTGGGACCATTCAAACTGTCATACAAAACAAAAAAAAAAATAATACAAATCATAAAAATTTACAAAAACCAATCTTTGATTTTCATCTCAAATAATAATTTTACATCTGCTAATTCCGAAATATATATTTACATCCTCGTGAGATTTCCAACTTTGCAACAAGAGGTTTCAAAATTTTCTCTTTGCACAATCTAATTTTATAGTTTGTTAGACTCAAAGATGTAAAATTTAGACCTCTATTATTTGGATATTTGGCCATAAAGACTATATTGTAAATCGTCAAAGCTATTATGAATAAATTAGCAAATCCTCAAAAGGTTTAGGACTAAATTGGCATAATTGAAATGTTTAGGACTAAATTGGCAAATCGGCATGATGTTTATGACTAAATTAGCACAATTAAAATATTTAAGACTGAATTGATCTTAGTACAATAGGTTTAGGGTTTTTGGATAATTTTTCCCACATGTTAGCTATAATAATCGCAACCTTCACTACAAAAAAACATATTTTTCCAATGAAATTTCCAACGAAAAATTCTACAAAATTCGTTGGAAAACAATTTCAACAAATTTTTCAATGAAAAAAATTAAGTGGGTAATTAAATCGTCGGAAAATTTTCCAACAAAAATTTTAATTTTAGTTGGAAATTTAAACGAAAATTTTTAGTTGGAAATTTCATTGGAAACTTATTGGGTAAATTAGTGGCTAAATTCATTGGAAAGTTCGTTAGAAAATTAAATAATAATTATTCGTTGGAAAAGTCGTGGAAAAATTCATCGATAATTATTAGGTGGGTAAATTAAATGGATAAATTCCTTGAAACTTCGTTTGCAAATTTAAGTCGCTAATTATTAGTAGCAAAAGTCGGGAAAAATTAAATCGATAATTTTTCGTCAGAAAAATCATGAGAAACAAAATTTCCAACGAATTTCCAACGAAAAGAAAATCGTGGCTAATTCAAATGTGGGAAAATTTTTGGGACAACAAAATCGTGAAAATTTGTGACAAAAATAGAGTTGTGGCAAAATTTGTGGCAAAATTTGTAGATAATTTTATTACTAAATTCGTTGGAAAATTAAATCGCTAATTATTCATTGCAAAAATCGTGGCAAAAGCTTGTTGTGAATTTTCCGTTAGGAAAGTTCGTTGGAAAAGGAAATTCCATACAAATTAATGTCTCAAAATTTGGCAAAAAAATTTTGAATTTTTGTTGGTAATTTGCGGCGAAAAAACCAATTCGTTGGTAATAATTAGTTGGAAAGTTCATGAGAAAATTTGTTGGTAAGAATTGTTGAAAAAATTATTGAAAAAGTCGTCGATACTTTTTGTTGGAAAAATTCATGACCCGGAATCCCGCCCTCGGTTCCAGTAGGGACCGCCCCCCCTCCGGAATCCGGCCGCCCACTCCCCGGGATTCAATCGCCAAGCCCCCTGCCGAAATCCGGCCGCCAACCCCAAAAATCGCCACGGTGAATCCCCGGCCGCAACCCCCACCCGCTGGCCATGACCCCCTCCCACAAATCCCCCCCCCCCCCGGCCCAGCCCCCCCCCCCCCCCCACAACGCCACGCGACCGCCCTCCTCCCCCCCCTCCGCCCAGCCCACGGCCGCCACAAGGCTCATGTTGATGTTGAACTAGAGTTTGGGGACCACATATGGGAGGTCGGCATGTGACATTTGCAGCCAGCGCCGACCGCCGCGCCGATCCCAACAAGCCCAAATTGGTTTCAGTTGAGGATGATGTTGATACCGAAGTGGGGCGGTATCGTGGGGGACTTCCATGAGGATCGGGAGAGGGGCCTGGTGGGGCTCCAGACGGGCCGAGATTTGAGGGTGGTGGCGTGCCTGCCATCGAAGGAGAGGCCCCGAGAAGGAAGTCATGGATGGCGATGGGAGCGAGGGGGCCATGAGGCGGGGGCGGAGGGAGGACTAGATCCGCAGGTGGATGAGGCGGTGGAGGGTGAGGTTGGGGCCGAAGTCGGTGGAGGGAGGGGGCTGGTTGGTGGCGGGGCGGGTTTGGTGGCGGGACTCAAGCCCGTTGGATGGAGGAGGCGGTCGTGGGTGGCGCCAAGTCTGAGGAGGCTCACCGGCGACCACATGACGTCGAGCAGGATCGGGCACCCCGGAAGAGGCTCGGCACCGTGATGCGGAGCCGCTCCTCGAGCACCATCACCGACGAGGCTGCTTCTTCCACGGATTTCCACGGAGAGAGAGAGAGAGAGAGAGAGTTTTGGAGTGGGGAAGGGAAGAGGATTCATGGGCTTTTGAAGGGGGATAGAGGTCAAAGGGTCACTTGCGACGTCGTTTTTGGGCCGTGAATAAATTTGGTCGTTTGTCAACTCAATGTTTTGTTTTCTTCATTGATTTTTTTTTATATGTTTTTGTTCGATCGATTTGTTAATTTTCCAACTAATTAAAAAGCATATTATTGTTAGACATAATAGAAATTTGTTGCAAAATTAGTTGGAAATTTCCTACGAATTTTGCAAATTAATTTTGTTTTCGGCGCATTTATTTTTTGAATTTCGTTGCAAAAGTCATCGAAAATTTCTAACAAATTTTGCAACGAAATCAAAGGACACATCACTTTTCGGCATATTGAAAATTAGTTGCAAAATTCGTTGGAAATTTCCAACGATTTTTGCAATAATTCGAATATGCCAAAAACGATGTGTTCTTCAATCGTTGCAAAATTCATTGGAAATTTCTAACGAATTTTGCAACGAATTTCAAATATCACGAAAAATAAGGTTTTCTATAAATTAGTTTGCAATTATTTTTTGAATTTCGTTGGAAATTTCGTTGGAAATTTCCATCGAATTTACCAACGAAATCAAAGAACACATCACTTTTAGACATATTGGAAATTCGTTGCAAAATTCGTTGAAAATTTCTAACGATTTTTGTAACGTATTTCAAATATGCCTAAAAATAATGTGTTCTTCCAATTCGTTTTCAAAATTAGTTGGAAATTTCCAATGAATTTTGCAACAATTTCAAATATCTTGGAAAAATAAGGTTTGCTATAAATTCGTTACAAAATTCATTGGAAATTTCCAACGAATTTTGCAACGAATTTGGTTTTCGGTGCAATTATTTTTGAATTTAGTTGGAAAATTCATCGGAAATTTCCAACGAATTTTGCTAACAAAATCAAAGAACACATCACTTTTCGGCTTATTTCAAATTACGTTTGCAAAATTAGTTGGAAATTTCTAACAAATTTTGCAACGAATTTCAATATCCCTAAAAATAATGTGTTCTTCCAATTCGTTTGCAAAATTCGGTTGTAAATTTCCAACGAATTTTGCAACAAATTTCAAATATCTTGAAAAAAAGAAGGTTTGCTATAAATTTATTGCAAAATTCGTTGGAAATTTGCAAACGAAATTTGCAACAATTTATAGCAAGGTGCATTTATTTTTGAATTTCGTTGGAAAATTCGTCGAAAATTTCTAACGAATTTTACAACGAAATCAAAGAACACATCACTTTTCGGCAAATTTGAAATTCGTTGCAAAATTTGTTGGAAATTTCCAACGATTTTTGCAACAAATTTCGAATTTGTTCGAGTTAATGGAAATTTGTTGCAAAATTCGTTGGAAATTTCAACAAATTTTGCAATAAATTTCAAATATCTTTTGGAAAAATAAGGTTTGCTTTGTAAATTCGTTGCAAAATTCGTTAGAAATTTCCAACAAATTTTGCAACAATTTCAAATATCTTGGAAAAATAAGGTTTGCTATAAATTCATTGCAAAATTCGTTTTGAAAATTTCCGACGAATTTTGCGATGAAAAATTTTTCATCGCTAATTTCCAATAAATTTTGCCACGAAAAATTTTTTCGTTTAATTTCCGACGACTTTTGCGACGAAATATTTTTTTCATCGCTAATTTCTGACAATTTTTAGATTAAGCTGGAAAAGTTGTTGCAAATTTGCGACGAAAAAATTTTAAGTAACAAAAACCGGTTTTTTTGTAGTGCTTGCCTATACCAAGGCCGAGCTTCCCCTCCCTTTCTCTCTCTCTAGATTTGTGATTTTTAAAATTTTTCCTTTTTAAGCATGTCGGCGTTAACTTGTTTTTTTTCCAGGGTCAACTTTGATAGGAAAATAGTATTTATGTGGCATTGACATGGCGACCATGTCAGCATTTCCATCTAAATATTTGATGGAAGGATTAATATCAACAAACCAATGAATAATTCAAGGATATGATTGCACCAAAAAAGAAAGTCTAGGGATAATATTGCAAAGATCAAAAACGTTCAAGAATTCATGATGACTTTATCCCTCTCAATGTTGCACAACCAAGTGAAATTTGGGTTGCTTGAACCCGAGTCGAGCCCAACTATTTATGAAAAGACTCAGCAGTGTCTTAGATATGAGCCCAACACACACTTAGCTACTTCTAAACAACTAACCGGAAGCCTGAAAATTCGGTCCAGCCCGACCCGAATTCAAAAGCCGAAATGGTTGATAGTCTAGTACCAAGGACTTAGATATTGCCAAGTTACAATTCAAATCGCTGCTTTATCGTCTTCTTATTTATAAGCAGATTATTTGATTAAAAAATTAATGGAAGATGAATTACAATTGTAATCAAATTTATTGTGTGTAATTAGTAGCCAAATCACTATTTAAAGATAAATAATATCAAAATGATCTTCTCCGTAATTATTCTTTTTAATGTGTTTGATTTTTTTATCTTCCTTACAAATAAAAATAATAATAATAATCTTATAAGAAGCTCATGCCTTGCATATGATATAATGTCAACAACTTTCATCCAAATTCATCTTTGATCAACCGACTGGCAAGGACTTCCCCGAATTTCTGCACGATTTTCACTTTTAATCATCATACGCTGCTTGTGATCTTCAATTGTTTTTCTTTTTTCTGGATAAGTTCATCTACATTGAATTCCTTGACATTGTGGCCATTTTTTGCTGATTAGATCGTCTTTAACTGGAGCTGTACGGTTTCTAGCTCAGGTTACAAGAAAATAAGGGAGATCTCCTGTGGCAAATGAGATCGTCTTGAGATTTCGCAAATGTTATGTCGTGGATTGAGATTTTCGGAAATGTTATGTCATAGATGTTTTTTGAATCGTAATTGCTGATGGGTTTTCGTCGAATTACTTGTGATGGAATGTGCTTGTTTGCCTGAATGACATTGTTTTCTTTGAACTATATGCTAGGATATTTTTTTTGGTAAAAGTAAGTAATTGTATAACTTTTCATAACGCCAAATACAACCTAAAGCATAACCCATCTCTAGACCATACAAGGACATAGACTGTCCAGGACGGTTAGGAGAGGGTCAGTAGGATCTATACAACCAGAGAAGAAAAGCGATAGGCACAAGAAAGGAGACACTCAACAAAAGCCCACGCCTCCTAACAACCAGAGAAAATAAACTATAGAGGAGCCGAACACGGCGGGCATGAGATCCGGGAAAGAGGTTACGAGCCCATCCTGTTTACTTCAAAGATAGTAGACAGGAGACCCCATTTTCTTTGGAATACTCGGTTTCGATAGGAATCCTCAATTGCTCCCATTGAAATAGCTTTGTCCTTGATGACTTTAAGAAGATGTTTGCGCAAGCCCAGGATGTAAATGGTCTTGTTCCTAAAAATTGCATTGCTCCTTTCCATCCAAATGAGGTGGCATAAAGCACCAAAAGAGAATCTAGATATCGGTGGGCGAACGAGTTATCACCACAAACACTCATTGCCCACTCAACATGTTCGTGCGGACGGCCAGTTGCGCCAAGGTAAGTTGCATTTCGTTGCCCACATAGAAGCCAACCTACTTGTCGAAGAACATTCAAAGTAGAGATGGTTGATAGAATGCTGGGTGGACCCATAATAAGCGCACAAGCCATTGGTAATCCCATGGGGTGCAAAAGGAAAACCCGAGTAGGCAAACGGTTGAGCGACGGTAACCATAAGTGGAAGGCATGGCGGGCGCAATGTGTTTATCCCAAATAAAGGAGGACCAAGGGTCAAAGTCCCTTCCTTCGATGTGATTCCAAGCAAGAGCAACCGAGAATTTGTTGGAGGGTGTGGGTTCCAGCAAAGAGAGTCCAAGAGTGTCTCCACCAGCTGGAAAGCATTCGCCAAGCCAAAATAGTGTTGAGAGTATTGGAAGCAAGCCACGAGCCGTCATGAAATTTCTGACGGAAGTATCCCGTGGAATCTTGCGAATGATAGATGTCCACATTCTTGAATAGAAGGTATAGGGGTCCTCTATCATGCCACCAATCGAACCAAAAGGAGACAGAATGCCCATTACCTATCTTCCACCGGAACATTGTTTGCGCAGAACTCCTCATGTCCAGTATCTTCTTCCAAGTCCACGAACAGACGGTGGGTTTGGACACAATCCAGAAATTTACCTTTTTTAAAAAAGTAGTATGTACCCATTTGCACCACATTGATTTTTTGTCAGAGAAAAGAAGCCATATGTGTTTGAGGAGCAAAGCTTTGTTGTAATCAACTAGACGCCGAATACCCAGGCCACCTTCGTTCTTGGGTAAACAAACAGAATTCCATGTTACCCTTGCTCCACCTATGTTGAGGTCAGGGCCTTTCCATAGAAACTAACGCAGAATGGCCTCAATTCTGTATAAGACTGATTTGGGGAGAGAGAAAATAGTTGCCCAATATACCTGGATGGAGTGCAAAACCGATTTTATAAGCTGCAAGCGGCCCGTGAAGGATAAAAACCGATGGGTCCGGGATCGGGCTCTAGCGATTATGGCATCGATCAACATTTTACAGTCCTCTTTGCGTAATCTAGAGGAAATGACAGTACACCCAAGTACCGGAAAGGGAGAGTACCTCGGCTGAAACCCAAGGCATTGGCATATTAGATCATGCAAGTCCGGTGTCCCTCCCGAGAGAAAATAGGTTACTTTTTGTAGCATTTGGTTTTAACCTAGACCACTCGGTGAATAAGGTAAGAGCTTCCGCAATTAGTTCAACCGATCTTAGGTGAGCTTCTGAAAACAGTAAAACATCATCTGCAAAGAAAAGGTGCGAAAGACTGGTGCTTTTACATCTCCAGAACCAGTGAAAGTCTGGATTATCCGTTTTAGTCTTGAGGATACCAGAGAAGACCTCCATGATCAGTACAAATAAATACGGTGATAAAGGGTCTCCTTGTCGAATGCCTCTAGAGCTACAAAAGTGCCCGTGTAGTTCCCCATTGATAGATACAGAGAATTTGGCAGTCGAAACACATGCCATGACAAGCTTGACAAAGAAGACTGGGAAGTTGAACGTCACTAAGACTTTTTCCAAGAAGTTCCAATCAATAGTATCATACGCTTTCTGGAAATCAACTTTGATGGCGCACTTTGGAAGGTATGGTTGGTGATGAAAGCTAGCAAATAACTCTTGGGCCAGCAAAATATTGTCACTAATTCTTCGACCTTTGACAAACGCCGTTTGGGCGAGTCGATCGTAGTAGGAATGACCCGGCTATCCGTTTAGCCAGAATTTTGGATATACATTTATATATAGTATTACAACATGCAATAGGGCGGAAGTCAGACATGGATGAAGCATTGGGAGATTTCGGCACTAAGGTAATAATAGTGTTGTTTAACTCCTTCAACATGCATCCCGTCTCAAAGAAATTCCTTACCGCCATAAGGGTGGGAGGCCCAACAATCTCCCATGAAGATTGGAAGAAATCAACATTGTACCCGTCAGGACCAGAGGCCTTGCCTTTGGCAAGTGAGAACAGGGTAGACTTGATTTCCTCGTCCAGAACAGGTTGAGATAGTACATCCCTTTGATTCTCGTTAAGAACCCGGCCAATAGACTCTCGTAAGTCCCTAACGTAGAGGTTGGGTGGAAGGGCTATGGCCATTGAGAAATTCCTGGAAGTGGCTCACAATATGAGTCTTGACCATTTGAGGATCAGTAACCAGAAGCCCCTCTTCTGTTGTAACCGAGAGAATACGGTTTTGTGATCTCCTACATTTAACAAAGTGATGAAAAAACTTTGTATTCAGATCTCCTTCCTTGAGCCAAATGAACGCGGGATTTTTGATGATAAAAAGACTCCTCAAGTAGTCTCAAGGATGAGAAAGAGCGTGAGAGCTCCATCACAGTAGCCCAAGGCTCGGGTCAAAAGGAAGTCGCTCCAATGCTGATTGAACAGCATATAAATCAGATCTAGCCTCCTCGGTCCTCATGGAAATGTTCGAGAAGGAGTTCCTGTTCATCTGCCTGAGTTTAGCTTTGAGAACCCTTAGTTTGCAGCAAAGTATGTACATCGGAGTGCCCACAATATTTGTATCCCAAGCCTGGCCAACTATCTCCAAAAAGTTGGGGTGGGAGGTCCATAAGTTAAAGAACTTGAAAGGTTTCTTGGTATGATGTGGTTGCAAAATTTTAACCACCATAGGGGAGTGGTCAGAAATCCCAGGAGGAAGAAAGGAGGCTTCCGAATAAGAAAAATGCTGAGTCCAGATGTCATTAGAGAGCACCCGATCAATCTTGCGTAGTTTCCTATTCTCTCCCGACGAGTGTGTCCAAGTGTATCTACATCCCACATAGCGAAGGTCTTCAAGTCCTGACTGGTCAAGACAATCCCCAAATTCATCGAAAGATGGGATCCAGGGAGTAGTACTACCGACTCTATCATCCGGATCTTTAATGGCGTTAAAATCCCAAAGAACAAGCCAAGGGAGGCTACATGAAGAGAGACGGACCAGTTCAGCCCAAAGAGGACGCCTTTTAACAAAGGAGTGCTCGCCGTAGACCACTGTGAAAAGACAGGTTTTATTCAGATCTATAAGCTTAATTTGAACATGGATGAGTTGGTTCGAAGAGGACAAGAGAGTTGCTTCCACCTCCTCCGGGTTCCAGCCAAACCATATTCTACCAAGAGGGGAGGAATCGTAGTTGGAAATCCATCGCCAATAACCACAAAGCTCCCGTGAAATACCAGCAAAAGAGGAAGCTTTAGCTTTCGTTTCAATAATACCGATACAAGGCAAAGTGGTGAGTCCTTATGAAGGACCGAATCTCAGCTTGTCTGAGGGGGTCAACTAGGCCACGGATGTTCCAAGTACCAAAAAATAACTATGAGGAGAATTATCTATGCGAGGTTCTCCGTGTCCTCCTCTTAGATTTCCGATTCGGGAAGACGGACCCGATGGTTTTGGCTTGATATAATGGGTCTGCTTTTAACTATAGGCGGGCGTTAACAATCCCTTCATTTGTGCAAGAAGCCAAGGCACGAGACCGGGTGTTGGGGAAGGGTACAAGCTGATTCAAACTCCCTATCTTCAGCTGGAACTATTGAGACTTGGGATGTAGAATATTCTTCATGGGAAGAGAGGGAGCTGGAAGACGTGTCCAGAATCTGTTGTTCAACGGGGCCTGTTGGACACATGGGGGAGGAGGTGGGTCCTGCCACAGAACCCTTTACGTGGGTTGGGATGGTTCCCGGCCGGGTGCGGACGTGAGGAGGATCAATACCGTGGAGGCAAAGAAGAGAGGAACTCACGAAAGGCCCCCCCCGGGTTCTCCTCTCGTCGCAGATTGTTGCGGGATTGAGCCGATCCATTTTGCTTTGGGCTGGGGAACGCTCTTCCTAACAGGTGAAAGGGAGGTTTGAGGCCTAGAAATACCACGAGGTCGGCATGTTGTCTCAGTTCTGGATTCAGGAAGAGCAGCGCAGACAAATCCTAGTGAGCCAAGAGTGTGACCCAGAACACCGCAGGAGGAGCATTCCAAGCTGGTGGACGAAGAGGCTTGAAGGTCTGGAGTGTTGTGGTCCCCACACTGAGGGTCGAGACATAAAGGGTGTCTGGAAACAGAGGAAAGATTCAGCCCCCGCCATAGGGCCTTAGGATTTCTTTTCAAAGACTTACCGCACCGTAATCAATAGCTGGGTTTCGTGTTAGGAAGAAGATCCTCCCTAAAGACGGCTCCAATTGAGTGTTCGCTGCAGGAATGGGCTGGTTTGCTGTCTTGGTCAAAGGAGGTTTGCCTTTTCTTCTAGTAACTTGAGTCCATTCACCTGACGTTGAGGTCGAGTAGAGATTTCCGTTCTACCTTCTGCACGTGCAGCTGCACATGCAAATCCAGTGGTGCCCTGCTTATGTCCAAAGACGCCGCATGAAGAGCAGGCCAGGGGGTTCCACTCGTATTCAATATGGATGATGCTCACCTCCCCATCCCATCGTATCTTGACTGAATCATGTCGGGCGCAGAGGCCTTGATTTCTACACAAACATGTGCGTATGAGATTCTGGACAATTGTTCAGTCTGGATGTCCACATATAGAGGTTTCCCAAGGGCACTAGCGATTCTCCCGATGCCCACCGGGGACCATAAAGAGAAAGGAAGATCGCGTAGTCTGACCCAAACAGGGATTGAGTCAGTGGCGCCCTTTTTGAGCTTCATTTTAGAGTGCCACTGCTGAAGCGACATAGTGCTACTAAAGATAGAGACAGGCCCATTATCAATGATCTTCTTACGGAAATCAGAGTTTGGAATTCTAAAGAAATAGAATCCATTCTCATGAAGTTTGACTTCAGTTAAATGATCACCCCAAGCTTTCTTGAAGGCTTCTTCTGTTAGCTTAAAAGGTATTTTTTCCCTATGTAGTGCCCCACGACACATTCCAGCCATAGTGGGTTTTCCTCAGCAGCTATATCAGGTGTTATATCCACAATCATTTCCCCATTTTCCTCCATCGGGGGAACAAAGGTAAGGTTGTAACCTTTAGACAGTACCCTTGCCACATTTGCCCATGATTTAGGATTGGGAATATGGCTGGGTTGTCCTTGGGTGGTCAGAAGTCTGGTCAGCAACAAATGTGTTCCTAGCCGGGATGGATCTGGAAGCAGAACGCATAGAGGGTCCAGCTTTGTGCGTACCACCTTTAGAGCGACTCCTAATCATAGGGCGTCCCCTACTCCGGCTGCGACTTGGGTTATCCCACCGTTAAGTCCAAGATCTGAGGAACGATTAGCATTAATCACCAAGGAGGATTTTCCTTTGGGAATTGCAGCTGGATTGTTCGGTTTAGGACCAACAACAGCCTGAAGGTTCTGCTCAAGGGGAGATGGTTCCGCCTCTGAGACATGGGATGGGTCAGGGAAGGGGGTTCCTATAGTTTCTTCCATTTGGACAAAACGTCGAACACCTACCAATCAACCTAATCACATCACCGTCCAGAGCATGGTCGCTTCAGCAGGGGGCCCGAAATAAATGCAACCTCAACCCACAGCTTAATCCAACCAACAGCAGCAACCAATCATTCCAAGCCCCACACCAACAAAGAACCTCCAAAGAATAAATACACCAAAACACCGAAAAAGAGATCGTACCGGGATGTGGAAACCACCGGACGCTTCAAAGAGGGGCCCGAACTATATGCTAGGATATTGTTTTATGCTTAATACGGATGTTGGGAATGCGAGCAATTTGTGCATGGACACATCTTCTCCTATTAGATATGGAGATGAGCTTCATTCCCTCTTTTCATTGTTAACGTGCATGCTATTGTTCAAAACAAAGTTGAACATAATTCCATCTATTACAATGATGACCACGTCTTAGGAGTGGTTAGTATAGCTTTATTTATTTTTGTTCTATGACTTGACTCCAAAGAACAAAATGCGAATGACACGAAGGGCTGCTTGTGCAGGAGGCTTTGGTGCAAATATTGGACATGATACGATCTGCTGCATACACACTCGATCTGCCGTGCAAGTTTTGGCCCTTTTTTGCCAAGTTTTAGATGTTCTTGACATCAATGAGGTGCAAATTGTATCCTTTGGAGTAAAGCGTCCCAGATTTGCAAACTCTTACCATAAATGCAAGTTCCTCGGTGTTGTTTTATGTTTTTAAGTTTCCAACATCATGAAAGTAATAAACTTACCTTAGGCTCGATTTGCATGTAAGAGGTCGATTATGTCAACTTTTGAGTGTTATGAAATTTGGTTCTGATTACTTTTTAGTGTGTCTATCGCTAGCCAAACATTGATGAGGGGCTCTCTCTATGCCGATCGAAGTTGCTATTTTTTGGATAATCTCTGATCTTAAATTTTCTACATTGTTGTGCACGAACTGTGATTTAGACATCGAGCACCGCAAAACGAAGACGGATCTTTCTATGGGGATGTGTGGGGAGAAGTCGATACTCGGTGTCTTGTCCTCTGTCTTTGATCAATTGCAATTTTTGTGCTTCTTGAGGATGTTTCTTAAATAATTGACATCCCCTTCACCCCTTCTCTTTCCCTTGAATGTTTCTCTTATTGTACTATATGGTGTCTGCGATACTAAAAACGGTTGGATTTGATAAATGTGGAGAAGGCTGTCGATATATAGTGAGTAGCAAAACTTTGGACGGGCGGGTTTGGTTGCACTCAGGATGCAGTGGTCTCACGTCGATAACCTTATCTTTGGAGCTCTTTCGCTAGTTTCAAATATCGATTGGTGCTTTGTAAGACATGTATTTGCTTAAATACATGGTGGTCTCCTAATTATGCTGGTGAAGAATTCCATTCTAGGTCCTATCTAACCAATATTGTATATCGTTTTAGAGTGAGAAGGAAACCGGGCCTTCGGCAATTAAATGTGCACCAGCCACATGACGGTGGATCAAAATGGACACAATTGAGCAAACAGAAATCAAGATCGTGTTCCAAAGTGACCACAAACCGAGTTGCCACAGTTTTTAAGAGGACTCATCTTAGACGTGAGAAAGTAGGAAGGAATTGCTAATGTCACAGGAGAATTAGGCATAAAAAAATGAAGCACTAGGGAAGTAAATTGAGATGCTCAACCGCCTGACCAAGCACCTTGCTTCAAAGTGGCTCATTTTTCTCTTCTTTCAGTTCAAATCGGAGGATTGTTGCAAAACGGACGCTTCAACATTATAACAAAGCCGTGTGTACTTTGTCCAGCCAAATTGTCCAAATCATCACGCAGTTGATTTGACCTGTGGAATCCCTAAAACTCTTGGCTGCACCCATGAAATATATACTGTCCACTCAATTGGATCGATTATGCCCTCATTAAGATGAACCTAAGTTGAGATTCTAATGATTAGACTACTGTAAAATAAGGTAAATGCTTGAATATCGGTTTTCCATTACGTATGCTAGAGCAGAGAAGGTGCAAGCAACAACATCCATGTATTTGCCATTACGGCATATGCAAAAAAAGGAAATTGTTCTCTAGATTTTGAGCAACAAAGACACCGACGCATATCCGAAGCTCTTCTTTTCTTACACTAGAAATAATGCCACCAATCTACAAGCATGAATAAGTAACTCAAAGTAATGATCTTTTACACCCCCAATAATGGAACTTAGCATCAACATTAAAAGAATAAAAAGAAATGCCGATTCGCATCGGCCACCACTTGTTGTATAATACTATTTGTGGTTGATTAATACAAGCTAAGTCTCTTGATAGGGCGATGTTCACAGCAGTCACTTTAGGCACATTCCGTGCAAATAACCCACAAACTTTAGCCCTTTCAACCATATGCAGCAGACCTCAAATTGCCAATGGAAAATACAACTATCCAAAATATGAAAAAAAAACAAACCTTGTTATCCCATTTAATTCTGTATGAAGAACCGAGAAGAAGCATTGTTTGCTTCATTTTTAATCATTGAGAGCTCCGCAAAGGTAATAAAGAGACAGGGGACACTCATTAAAGCGACCATTATTCAAACCTTAGAGTATACTTACAGACCAACTCTTCATGAGAAGATGCTCAACATCCTGTGTAAAAGCTTTGTGAGCTCTGCAATAACATTCATGGGAATGGTTCGATCCTCGATGGTCGACTCCAAAAATTTACATTGCCGTTCTCCATCAAAGCTGTAATAAACTCTGTTTCCCAAATTATGTAACTTTCTAATCTTAATTCAGCTCACCAAATACACACAATTCTTGTAACACCCCAAATAACAGATGCACAACACGCGCCGGCACATGATTACACTCAATCGAAAGCAGTCCACATGTACATAGCAACATAACTAGACTAGGCTTTCCAATAGTCAAACAACTGCAAAAGAAAGCATACCCCTTGTACAGCTATATTACCATATGAAGTTATAGCTCGAGCTCATGCTTAACTACTCAAAGATAAATCATGCGATTACATTTAACTAAACACCAATCGCCACACCACTCGCTACTGTTCTTCAGCGGTTAGCTGGTGGGATTCCCGAGCTTGAGTTCAGCCCATGCCTCCCCGCCACAGATGGATTTAATGAGTGCAACCATTGAGCCTCATGTAGCACCAAATTCCTCCAGCTGAGCGGCAGTGAAGATGAAAGTGTGCACGAGAGTGGAAAGTGGCAATCAAGAAAGACTTGAAGGTCACGGACGACGGAACCTGGGAAACAAAGAGACGACGGGAATGACGGACTGAAGCTTGCGAGGGGCGAACGAGGATTGGCCACGGAGCGACCGAGGATTGGGGGACAGCAATTTGGAAAAGAACCCTAATCCCAATTCAGTTCGGGATTTGTTCAAATTACAAATTTCAGACAAATATTGCTGTTGTTTTAGCCACGGAAAATGTCGGCCGATGAACATTTGGTCGACCGGCGAGCTCAGTCTTTATTTGAAAACAACTTAGTCACTTCATGCTCTTTTTAAGAAAATAACTTAAAAATTTAGAAAAATATTTTTGAAAAATAATTAGTTATATCGCTTTTAAAATTTAGTTTACGGAAAATATTTTTATTATCAATAATAATTTATACCTAATTAATTTCATGGGTAATGAAAATATTTTTTTAATTATTCTTTTTTTTAAGAGATGCATATTTTTTAGAAAATGTTTTCCAAATCTTGAAATTTCCGTGAAACACGCCAATCAAAGCTCTTTTTGAAGTCTTCTCCTCTTTCTTTTTCCTTGTTCCTTTGCCGACTGTGTCTTTCTCGCTCTTTTTTTTCCCTTTATTTCCCTGGTTCTGCAAAAGGAAATAATAAGGTGAGGTTGAGGTCCCTTTTGTTATTAGATGGTGAGGGATGTAATATCACCCAACCTCACCACCGGTTGACACACACACACACACACAGCATATGGAGATTCCAAGCAAGATGGGGAATTTTAATAAAGATTGTCCTTCGTTGCACGTTTTAGAATCAGTTCATTGTCTCTCTTCACTAGAATAAAGCAGAAATAGAAAGCAAGTAAAGCAGAAGAGACAGCGATGATCTATGGATAGAAAGAAGGCGCACCGTTTTCAGCAGAGGATCCCCTGTTTCTGTTTGAGCCCGTTGTTTCTGTTTCGAGTCCGGCGGTGGCTTTGTTCCTCTCGAATCTGCAACTGGTAAGAACGCCAATATTCCGATTCTGCTCTGCTCCATACATGATCTATTCTGCATATCTGGCACTCATTTGGTATTTTTGAGCTCGATCGTCAAGAATCCATTCCGATGATCTGCACCCTTTAATTCCCAACCACTGCGAAAACTCTAATTCATGAATGCGCTCGACAACCTGTATGCTCGGGCACCGCTAATCATTAACCGCTTCAAGTTCTTCAAGTTTGACAAACTGCCTAAGCTTTTTAATGAAGAGCACTCTTCAACAGAAAATTCTTCCAATGATTCAATGTAGAAACAAATTGAATATCCTGCATCTCTGGGCACCCCAACAGAAGGAATTTTTAAGCATCTTTTGGGGGCTTGGGTCATCATTGCTTGTTGTTGTACTTTGACGATCTCGAGATTGACGACGGATCGTGAGGACGATGGACTACCCCGATTGAGTTGGGAAAAAGAAGCACTATATGTTATGTGTATTGATGCATCAAGAATCCTTTCCATTGATCTGCACTCCTCGATATTTAACTGATACAAATACTCTAATTTTTCAATGCCCTCGACAACCTGTAGGCTCATGCACCGAATAATACTTAAATCCTTCAAATTCTTCAAGTTTGACAAACCGCCTAAGCTTTTTAGTGAAGAGCAATCTCCAACGGAAAATTCTTCCAATGATTCCAACGTAGAAACAAATTGAATATCCTGTAACTCTGGGAACCCCGACATAACGAATTTTCAAGCATCTTCAGGGAGGTTGGGAAACGGAAGGCTCCCCTCCAATGATCAATCAACTCGGGAGCTTGTAGTTCATTGCACCCCAGCTCCTTCGGCAGACAAGCCAACCTCTCGGCAGATTTGCAATCTTGAATAAGTGATCTCTCTGGCGATTCTAAGACATCGAGTAATTGAGCATCATGTTGCTCGTGCACCTTGTTTTCTCTCGTTTTTCTCGAACTTGATGAAACAGTATCCTTTTCCGATTGAGGAAGCCCGTCGTGGTGTACTTGTTTTCCTCGAGTGTCGTAGAGCTCTAAAACTATCAAGTTTGACGGAAGTTGTTCCAAAGTTGGCAAGTCCAGTCCATATAGAGTAAGTTGTTTCAGCTGAGAAAGGGAACCCAACTCTATAGTTGGTGCGTGGACATTTGGAAAGCAAAACCGCATCTTGCTCAGTTTTAATAACTTCCCGATCCACCGTAAGTCACAAGTTTGAATTATATCTAATCCGGCCATCGAATCAGAGCGATCGGATAGGACCAGCTCAACTAGATTAGTAAGATATGAGAGGTTAGGGACAGTCAGCAAAGAAGTAGATCTTAGCAGTAAAGTGGTCAAACTTCTGGGGAGCATCGGCAACTCTTGTATCCTATCACAACCAATCAAGTCCAGTGTTTGGAGTTGACGAAACTCGCTCATTGTACTGGGTAATTTTTCAATTCGTGTGCCTGATGCAACTACAAATGATAGGCTTGGTAGCCTACCAATGGAATCTGGTAATCTTTTAATGCTTGTGTAAGATACATTCAGCGTCATTAATGACTCTAATTTCAAAACTGAGTCGGGGAGTTCAATCAAGCCAAAGCAAGACCTAAGAGAGGTGCCGTAGACTCCGTAGCTCTCCAATTTGTTCAGGCAATTTTTCTAAGTTTGGGGCAGCGCTCAATGCTCAAGTCAGTCAAACATCTCAGATTCCCAATAGAGCGGTCAATTTTCGAGAAAGAATTACTCCAATAAATAGTCAACTTCTCTAAAACTAAGTCCTCTGGAAAGGTTGGTGTCCCATGTATGGACCCATTTCCCCAATATTGAGAACCTTCAATTTCCTTGCCCTCTACAAAGGCCAATGAAACATCAGGCCAGCCAAGAAATAAATATGGATTTAGGCTACCAATTTGTATAATATGTCATCTAATCCTCTCACTAAACGAGAAAATTAGATTATAAATCCATCAAATTTTGTCCTCCATTGAATAAGAAAAATAGACTAAGAGGGAAACTGGCGTACCTTGATTAGGCTCTTGAACGCATCATCTGTGAATTGAAGCCCACTAAGATTCACCACAATCGCGTTTTCTAGATGCAGTAAATTGGTTGCTTCCAAACGTTGATTATGGCCTTCTGGGTCAGGAAATCCATGATTGTAACGCAAATCGATCCATCTCAACTCGGAAAGACGGCCCATAAAGTCACCTTGGCAGTTTACCTCACACAAAGAAAGAAATCGTATATGTGGGAACCGCTTAATTTCCTCCGAAGTGACAGTTATACGACCGTGATCGAACCATAGCAAACAGAGTGCTTGAACTTGAACGCTTTCCTTGATCTGCCAATGACATTGAGGAGTAGAAGGAGGAATTTTTCAATATCTCACTATTTAATTTCGTAGAAGAGAAGAAAAAAAGAAACAGAAGGGTAGCTCCCAAATAAAAGACGTGAATCCTCAATTAAGAAGAACGTATAAGCAATTTTCTATTCAAATTTGGCCATACTTTTACCTCTTTTTTTTAATTCGCAAATGATGTCGTCTTCATCCCATAATCTGGTACAATCTTCTTTGGCAATTGCCCTTCCTAGATCTCTAAACTGATCGTGCATCCCAAATCTATCACCATCTAAAACCTTTATCATGCACCTCTGAATAAGGACATCAATGGCTTCCTCTGGGTAAAGCTCACAATCTTCCCACATGTACATTGGATTAGCCTTATTCCCACCGACAAAAAGCATGCAACATCGAGGAATATCTGTTGTTGATTCCGCTTTAAGGCATCATAGCTAATCCTTAGCTTTGGCATGACATCCCTATAAGGTGTTTTCTTTAGCTCCTTTAGCCTGTCTTCCCATATTTTTTTGTTTTCCTGACCAAAAAGCGATGAACCTATTGTTTCAAGGGCTAAAGGTAGTCCATCTACAGTAGAGACAATGCTTTTTGAAAGAGTGTAGTAATTGGCTCGAGGAGAGTCGTCATTGAAGGCACGCTTACTAAAAAGTTTGAGTGCGTCTTCCTTGCTCAACCCCACCATTTCATAATCCTTGAATTTATTCTCAAATCCCCTAATATTAAGAACGCTCTTGTCCCTAGTGGTAACGAGTATCGTAGTACCAGGATACAAAGAATTCACTGGGATTAGATTTTGGATCTGGTTGTCCTTATCGACATCATCCAATACAATTAGCATCTTCTTGTTGCAAATTGTGTCCCCAATCCTCTTAATGCCATGATCAATGGTATCAATCTGACCAGCCACTCCAGAATAACAGATATCGGACAATAATTTTTCTTGCAACTGTTGTAAACCCTCCTTGGTTTTTGCCGTTTCCCTCACGCCTTCAAGAAAGCAGCAGTTTTTCCAAACTGAGAATATAATTGGTTGAAGATAATGTTGGCGAGTGTTGTTTTACCGATACCGCCCATCCCGTAGATTCCAATTAGCTGCACACCACTAGGGTTGATGTCTAATAAATTGTTTATGGCTACTATTTGATCCGCCATTCCAACTAAATCATTGGTTACTGGTCTTCGTCTTGTCTCGAGCCCGACCACAACCTTGTCAACAACCGCCTGGATAAGTTGCCCATCGCTGCCACAAAGTCGAACAGTTTCAATTGAGAAAAGGTGATAATTTTGCATGTTGACCAACCTTCTACTAAGCAACCAGGTGGGAACGCGATCAAGTTTACGATATATCAAAATTCAACGTTACCCCCAAAGCTTTGGGAACATGATGAATTACAAGCTTGAACATCCGTTACAAGTTTAAGTTGAAGGAATAGAGGAACAGAAATGTTTGATATTTAAATCAAGCAGAAGAGCAAAATTTCTGGCAAAAAGAGGTAGAAGAATCAAAATATAAACATCTAATGAATTACAGTAACAGAAGATTTACTTATTTCTTTTGACGTGGAAAAGAACTTTACAAATGCAACAGTTCCATAATCAAGTTCTCTAGCATACCTTAGGAATTGTAATACATTCACGGATCAATTTGGTATAAAAAAGATGAAGCAAAGCCAAATTTATCACACGATTGAAAATAGGTGAAAAACGAAATCATAATAACCATATTAGGTCAGAAAATAATTTGAAAATCTAAGTGATTTAAAAAAAAAAATAAAAGAAGAATGTGAAACTTTCTGTTTAAAATAGGGAAATTAGAGTTTGAATATATAATTAATGAATTTTTATAAGAACTATGGTCCGATTTTACCAAATTATTTTCACAATCATGGTTAGAACGTTACCCTGAATATTTCTTCGACTCCAATCCGTTGATGCCACCAACTTCCTGGAGAGCCTGTTGCCATGTCTTTATATCCTTGGAGCTGAACTTATTCTTCTGACCCTTCATCTGTTTCGCCAAATTCGATATGGCCTCGCTGTACAATTCGGTTTTCAACTTCACGTCATTGGGTTCCACGTAGTAGAAGATGGGCAATATGACCTTCTCCCCATCTTCTTTAGATTTGGAGGTATTCTTCACCATTTTCGCAAGCTCGCCGAGGCACCAAAGTGACTTGAAGCGTAGTTTTGGGAGAAGATAGGTATATAGAGCTTGAGTTGTTGATCGCTTGTAAAAGATTATCACTAATTCTTTCACCAAATCAAGTTCCTCGTCATCGATGAAAACACGAATCCCAGTGCGTAACAAGGCATGGTAGAGGCTATCGGTGAATGTGCGACGAGTATCGGGCCCTCTAAAACTCAAGAACACCTCGTACTCACCTCCAAATGTATTGTTAGTGCTCGATCCTGTCTCTGGGCTCGCCATAGGAGCTCACACCACACTTAGCAGGGTCAGCCCTCTTTCTCTCTTGATTGCGCTGATTCTTATTTGTGAAATTCCATCTGTTCTTTTGAATTAGACATTTTAGCAACAATAACGTTACATTCATTAATGGGAGGAGCTTCTGTTTACATTCTTAATGTGAAAAGCTTCTCCACCAGATCATCCTCCTCCAGAAATTTACAAAAGAAGAACAAGTGCGTTTCATTAAAAAAAGGAGAAAAGGATGTTTATTGTAAGATATAAACGATGAAATTCTTGGTTTGAATGCCCGAAGTCCGATGCCACTTTCGTTAGTGAGAGACGTCATTTTGGACATTTGTATTGCGTGACTCACGGGATCGAATTGAAAGTTATGGACATGCAACTTCACAGAAGCTGCAGCTTTCAATTTATAGTCAATAAATTTGATTTTTTGGTCTTGGTCGTAAAATATTACTATTTCTGTCTGAACCAGTTGATTGGTTTTCCTATGATTAGTCTTTTATTTCCTTTTTCTTTAGCTAAAATACTCCATTATTTCCCTCAAGACGTCTTGACGCGGCCACATTCGATGACTTTCAACCATTTCATATTCATATTCATATTCGATGACCCAATCCGAATTGTTATCTAGAAAAGTTTCTAATTATTAAACCGCACCACCAACCCCCTGCCCCTTTTTGTGAGTTATTAATTTTATGTTCATATGATAATGAAGATCCAAATTGTTTCTACTATCCTATTCGAGTTGATATCAAAATTTGTTTCATTTCATCACTCGAATAAGAGAAAAGTTAAATACGAGATGTTTCGATGACAACTATAGGGCGCCTCTGTTGGTACCAATTATAGGTTTAGAGTGAGGAGATTGGTATCAACTCCTTCAAGCATGCAATCGATTTTTCATTTTTTATTTTATTTTTCTCCTTTTCCCCTTCTTTATTTATATTTATTTATAGTGAAGTGAAATTAAACTAAAAATTAACTACGTGCCGAAATAAGTATGAACTAGAATTTATATGCATGCATCTAAATCATATGCCAAAATACTATGTAATATAAATCCAGATTTCATGAAAATTTACACTGCTCTCACTTGGAATTTCAACCTTAAACTTCCTACGAGAACAAAGTTAGTGCACCCCAGAAAATAAAGAAAACTAGACGAAATGCTATGAATTAGAGCGAAACTAATCCACACAATGCAAAATCAAATTGGATGATTACATCTATACTAATTGATGAAATTAACTATTAATTAAAAATAAAAAATTTTGTTAAGACTCGTGTGCAAATTGAACTCCATCGTCCTGATTTTTTTTACTATTTACATATTTATGCTTACTGAAACAAGAGTAACGATCAACATGAACGAACGTAAAAAGCCACGCACGTGCTTGCTTTTATTTCCTTTCCTCTTCTTCTTTTTTTCTCCTTTCTTTTAACACGTGCAACTAAAATCCTTTTCATTTGTGCCGACCGGGTAAGCCTGTCGCATGTTTCCCTCTTGGTGAGCCAGGCTCGTGCTTGCTTCGGCTCGGAAGTTCAAATGAATTTATGACTCATTTAATGTGTCAGGTCGATTTGAATTACACGCGAGAGAAGTCAGATCCAAAATACTGTCGGCTCATATGCACCAAACGCATGCAATTTATCGCGCGAATTTTAAAGAGGCCACGTAATTAGACTAGACACATGGGACCGGACGAGAGCTAAGATGCAAAACATCCTTGCACCCCAGATTTTGGAAAAGATAAGGATAAAACCATGCAGATGAAGAGAGAGAGAGAGAGAGAGAGCGCGCTTTGAAAAAAGCCTGAACTGAAAGCACAAAAAGTGGAGTCATCCATCAATCAATCTCCCAAAAGCCCCAAACATGGTCGGCGCGAGGACGAGGAAGAAGATAGAAAATTTCGCATGCAAAAGTCAAGCCTTCATCGTCAATTCCCTCCCCTTTCCTGCTTTTGTCTCTTCCTTCCTTGAACTTAGCACGATTCTTCCTTCAAATTTTCTTTCTTCTTGTCAAAGGTTCTACCACTTGATACGTTTTCAGAAATAATCATTATTGAATTTCTTGATCCGTATCTTCAATTTTTGAAAACTTATAAAGTTCTCCTGCTAAGCCTTGACCAATGAATCTCAAAAATCCTTTAAATTGTATCTGATTAAAACCAAGCATTGTAGACAGTCCCTCATTCAACCACCAGCATTCCATGGATGTAAATATTAGGTCAATCGGACGTTGGACAGAAAAATTATGACTAGTCAAAATTTGGTCAAATTTTTTGTAATTTTTTTTCCATTTCTTTTGAAAGAAAGAAAGAAAGAATGAATGATGATGTTAACCCCCGCTGCCGTCGTCGGTCACCACATGTCGATTCCAGCATCAGCCCGATGATGGAACGGTGACAATCCGCATGTGAGCCCAAGCCACGCCAGGCCAGTCGCACATCTGCCCAGCGCACCTGGGCCGCATGTCTTAGCGCATGACTGGGGCGAAAATGGTGCAAGGCCGCATGTGGGCCACGCTATCCCCCTCGAACCGTCTCGTGTGGAGCTGGGCTTTTTGAAGCCCAATTTCACACCTATAATTTTTAGGCCTTTCACCACATTTGCCTTGTGCCTTGCAACCTCTATGACCAGGCGGGCTTGAAGTCGCACGGTCCATAGCCACTT
This sequence comes from Syzygium grande, assembly GCA_024733475.1. Taxonomy (NCBI): domain Eukaryota; kingdom Viridiplantae; phylum Streptophyta; class Magnoliopsida; order Myrtales; family Myrtaceae; genus Syzygium; species Syzygium grande. Next base: position 166,827 of record JAMXDD010000019.1, read on the forward strand.
GAGCTCCAAGCTTGCGATTTGCCGTGGCTGGTTCTACTTCAAAGCTCGCGACCTCCATGACCTCTCGAGCTCAATCTCAAAATTTGCGGTCGTCATGGATTCTTGAGCTTGAAGCTCGTGCCTAGGGGCGAGAGATTGAGCGCCATAGGTGTGAGATCTAAAGGTCATAGATCTCGATCTCCCTACCGCCATGGCTGCTCGAGCATTTGAGGTGCGACCAAGGCTAGCGGAAGAATGGTCATGAGTGGGTGGGTACAAAGGAATTCCATTGGTAGGGTTTAAATATTTTAAAAAAGGAAAAAAGCCACCAAAAACCCCAAACTTTCCCCCTTATGACACATTTATCCCGAACTTTTTTTTGTGACACTAAAAACCCCAAACTTTCGTATTTGTGACACATTTACCCCAGTGTACATTATCCATGGGCATTTCGTCTTTTCCGCTTTTTTTTTTTTTCTTTTTTTGGCCTTTCCGGCGAGGGGGCTTCGTGCCGCCGGCCGCCGCCCTTACTTACTGGGCGAGCTCGGGCGAGTCTCTGCCCGATGCCGGCGAGGCTCGCCCTCGCCAAATCCAAGCGGCCGAGCCTCGCCCGCGTCGGCGAGGCTCGCCGGAAACTCGCCCAGCTTCGGGCGAGCCTCGCCCGGCGCCGCGAGGCTCACCCTCGCGGATCCGGTGAAGGCGAGCCTCGCCCGGCGTCGGGGCGAGGCTCGCCTCGCCTGGCGAGCTCGGGCCCTCACCGGCGTCGGGCGAGGCTTGCCCAAGCTTGCCCAGTAAGGCGGCCCTCGCCCGGCGTCGGGCGGCCCGACGAAGCCCCCTCGCCGGAAGGCCAAAAGTAAAAAAAAAAAAAAAAAAAAAGTGGAAAAGACAAAAATGCCCATGGATAATGTACACAATGGGATAAATGTATCACAAATCTGAAGTTTGGAGTTTTTGATGTCACAAAAAAAAGTTCGGGGTAAATGCGCTCACGAAAGGAAAAGTTTGGGATTTTTGGTGGCTTTTTCCCTTTTAAAAAGAAGAAGAATTCAAGTGAAAGATAGAGTCAACGTTTGAATATAAAGAAAAAAAAAAAGATAAATATCAACAAATATTTAACGACCTTTACGCCACATCAACAAATATTCACAACGGCCCCAAAGTATTTAGCAACATTCGAACCTATTTGAGGTTTTAATTCCAATATTAAACCATACAAATAAGGACAGCAGGCCCCATATATTAAAAGCATGAATGACATAGAAGGCCAAGGAAACGCTACGGCCTCTACGTTAAATAGTTCTCGCATGGTTGAGTTCTTGCGTTTGATTATTTTCTTTGATAAATTTAAGTTTTGTTTTTTTTCTTTCACGTGATTAATTTGATATAATTAGTCTATTTACTTATTTCAATTTTTAGGAGGAAATTCAAAGTGCCATTTTCAACTCGACGAAAAAAAAGAATAAAACTAGCACGTGTCGATCTCGAGCAAGCTTGCATTGAAATTAATAACAAAGCTTTTTTTTTTCAAGAAAGTTTATATGCTTTGTTGCGATTGTTATGTCTGTCTATTTATTTCTTATTGTAATTACAGCTTGCATTTAAAAGATAGGAAAAAATAATAGTAACAATCTTCCGCTCGATCATCATCATCATCTTCGTTGTCAACCACCTGTGAATCCCACAATTCGCCATTGATGTTGGCGATGAAGATGTATTGGCCAAGCGGAAACGCTGCAAAACTCAGTCATTAATCTCTCATCGCTCCTCTCTCCACAACAAAATGCCCAAGCTTACCAACAACCTCCACCAAGTTGTCCCTGCACAAGAACTAAATCGCTATAAACTTTCTCCACCTCCCTATCAATCACCCGCATAAATGCGTCTCCGCCCGTGCCGCCCTTCTTGCTCCTGGCCAACCGGCTGCCGTGAATATCGGCCCGACATCCTCCACAGCGCTGCCTCATGGTACCCGCTTGGCCCGTCGACTAGTATCACGTCCCAACTCAATTCATACGTGGTTGGGCAAGCTGTTCAGCGAGCTTGCATTCGAGAAAACGGGTTACTGCACGGCGGCGGCACTCACCATGGAGCTCGCCTCTTCTTGCGACTCGAGCAGCCTCTTCATTTCGCCGACCCTCGTCTCATACTTCACGTCGTGAGGCCTCGATTCCCGGGTGTTTCTGCTCAAACCTTGAGACAAGGTTCTCATTCTCTTCGAGGAAGATGGTTCGGCCGTCGGTTGAGGGCTTTGTACAAGAGGGCTTCGTGGGTGAGGCCAAAAACGAGGAGGTTGCAATGGGAGGCAGCAGCGGCACAAATGGCAAACGTGGGCGGTTATGGTGGCGAGCTCGAGTGGACGTCATGTGGGTGGAGTTGGTAGTGGCGGCGGCGTGGAGGAGGGGGTCGATATGGAAAGTCAAGCGGACTCAAGAGGCGGCAGAGCCATGGCGGTGGTGGCGGTGGCGGTGGCGGTGGCGGTGGCGGTGGCGGTGGCGATTAGGGTCAGGGTGAAGGCGGTGGTGAAGAAGGCGATGATGAAGATGAGCCACAAGCGACTGGTGTTTGAAGACGATCGCTTTTGGATTGTGGTATGGAGGAGTATTAGCTTTGCGCTTTTCATCTCTCTCTCTCTCTCTCTGAAGCAACGTGTTCATTTCATTTAACATATCAGAGAAAGGCCTAAAGAGAAAAAGATTCTAATCACAATTAATGCAATAATTGCAGCAAACATTGTATATTAGTGTGAAGTGAATAGACTGTGTGGGAATCATTGAGGTGAAAGAGTTCTTGCCCAAAGAAAAACAAGAAACGGAGTAAAACAATATGATCGATGCATGTAGAAGGACAAATTAGCGAAGGAAAATTCAGGGCTTGTTTTGCGGAAAATCAAGGATTTGAAAAGTATATAGCTTTGTTGATAATGAAGTAATTTTTTTGTTGACTAATTATTTTAAATGATACAAATAATCATTTTTTAGAAAAAAAAGATTTTGAAATCATCAATTTCTTGTGAAACAAATGCACCCCGGACAAACGAAAAACAAACCACACGGTTCTCACGGTGCATCTTGAACGAAATCATAAATACTTAACTAGATAATTACTAAAAATCGAAATCAATCACCTTATATCCCAACAAATTTTCTAAAATACAGAAAATGCAAGTAAATAAGCTTAACACTAATCTTATAAAATATTTGCAAGATTTTAGGGTTCTATAAATTTATATATAAACTTCCTTCTCTTGCAAAATATGTTATTTCATTGAATTAATGATAGAATTACAAGAGATCTTTCCTCTTTCTTTTTGGAATCTGCACATGTGAACATGTGTGCACCCAAACTTACCAAAAAAAAAAAAAAACATGTGTGCACCAGTACACATATTTGCGAATTGAGTTATTCGTGTTTCTATTGTTTATGCTGTATAACATCATTCATTTCGAAAGCATTTTCCGTTAAGAAATGGAAGAATCGCATCATGTTGTTCGATAATTATAAATATAATTGGCCTTTTGAAGTCGGACGATGATCATGATTTAATCATCATAATGAAAGAGTAAAGAGATGGAGAAGAAATGTGCGGCATCGCTGTCATTTGCTCTGGCTCGTGCGCACCATTAAACCATGTATTATCGTTGAATAATTGGTCTGATTGATTTAATCATGGTGGGATTTGCTGTTGGATATGGACATCATGTCATGTCTTCTTGGGTCCATTGATGTTGGTGGCAGATAATACAAAACATCTCCTATAGCTAAAGAAAGAAAAAGGTAACAGCAGTCCTTGAACTTTTTCCCGGGTATATAATAAAATCTCCAACTTTTTTTTTCATTCAAGTTAGTTCCTAAATTTTTTGAAATCCATTCAATGTGGTCTTTTTATTAATATGGAGTTTACTGTCTAGTGTTTGCTGTCAGTTTGCCATACCAACCCATCAAAAATCACGCATCATTATTATGGATTGGCCAGCTCAATTAAATTTGTTTTTTCTTAAAGAACTTTTCTGTTTTGTTTTCTCTTTAATTCTTCTTTCTTCATCTATTATCCCCGTGATTGGCCAGTCCTTAAAGCTGGCCATCACTACCGGAGTAATGCCCGGCGTGGTCTTGTCGTGCCCCACTGCCATCACTTCCGTGCCGAACCTCTGCGCCTAGCTTAACCCTCTCTCTCTCTTTCTCTCTCTCCGACCTCCAATGGAGGTTGGGACTAGGCATGTGACCTCAATTGGTGGAGGTGCTCGAGTTCAAATTTGGGTTGTACAATCTGACATCATATTTAGTCTAAATTGAACAGCTAGCTAATAATGTCCATGTAAGTGTGCACATCGATATATTAAATGGCTAGTTAATAATATTAACTGCCACATTAGCAATTTTCGTTAATCCACTTAATTGAACGACAATATTGAGTCAAATTTAAAATGTACAAGTACTATTGAATTGCCAAATATTTTCGGGATAACTTTGAAAAATAGGGAAAAGGTCAGGAACTACCCATGCTGTTACCCAAAAACAAAAGAAGATAATATGAATCATCGAAGATTGTTCGATTAGGTACATAAGTGAGACATCTTAATTAACAAAGAGAGGTCCTTTTTGGGAATCATATTTGCAAAGAAATGGAAGTGAATAATGTGTGTTTTACCTCAACACTAGACCATCCAATGCAATTGAGTGATGTCAAGATGCTGTTCTGTTGATTTGTTTCAATATCCCTTATCAAAACTAGTAGAAATGTTTTCTAGTGAATTACAGAAGCAAATCTTTTAAAAAGTCTGTTAGACTCAAAGATGTAAAATTTAGATCTTTATCGACATCAACGCGCAAAAGGCATGCTCGAAATAATAGAAGCGCGGAATAAATTATAATAAAAAGTTGTGAATGATTTTTGTTATTTATCTTGCATAATGAGAATCATAGTTGAACCACATAGGAAGCGCAAATAAAGGATTAACGGGAAAAAATATAATCAGTCCTAAACTTATTGTACGGATGCTAGTTTAGTTTTGAACTTTCTAAGTTTACCATTTTAGTCCTAAATATTTACGCAAAATTTTAATGCAGTCCTTCTGACCACATTAATGGTTTTCAATGAAATTTGGCCATACGAACTATATTAAAATTTCGCGCAAAATTTTAAGATGAAATTGGCAAAGTTGAAAAGTTCAAAGCTAAATTGGTATCCTTATTATAGGTTCAGGACCGATGAGGTAATTTTCCCAGGGATTAACTGTTCCATTATTTTCCTTCACTTATAGTTCTTTTAAATAAGGGAATAAATGATATATATAAAAAAACACACACAAATATATATCTATATTGAAAGAAGTATAATCTGTATCTTACGGAAAAGAGATATGCGATGTCATTTGCCCAAATGGTTTTCATTTTGTTAGCAGCCTGAAATTTGTCGGTATTAATAATCACGTCGGTCCACCAAAAGTCATAAAGTCAACTTTCACGTTTACCCCACTAAGTTAGTATTTAGGTTAATACCAAGTTCTATTCTCATGAAAGCGGTGCTCAATCATGATGTTCTTCTGTTCAAGCCCTATCATGTCTTTAATTATTATGTCTTTAATTATTGCTTTACCTAAATTTTGTATTATTGACGTAACAGACCAATGATTGTGGCCTCCACGGAGTAAAATGACATCAATTTAAGTGTGGTATAATCCATCTATTAGGCATCGAGAGAAATGTTTCTTAGCGATGCTAAAGTTAAAGATGACAAATCCCAAAAACTTCGCACTTTTCTTTGCAAGTTATCATCTTATTATGGAGTAAAGCTACCGAAAATTCTTAAACTTTATCAGTTTGTGCAATGTAATTCCTAGATTTTTTTTCTGTGCAATCATATTCTTAAATTATGGTTTGTTTGTTCTCATTGATACTTCCGTCGAAAAACAAAAGAAAATGCTTATGTGGCTATTAAATTGTGCCTTGTAAGTAGCTATTCAATGCCATGTTGGCTCCCATGTGGTTGCCACATGGCTCCTACGTGCTTATTTGATTCTGGAAAATTTGAAAAAGAACAAAAGTTTAAGAATTTGGAAAAAGAAAACGAAAGAACAAACTCAATTCGGACCACTGATAGTGTAAGCACAGAGCGCCGACAACCAATCACCGGAGAGAGTGGTTAGACCCCGTCGAGCTTAGGCGACGACACTTTCGCAGATTAAACTTCTCTTCTTCTACTCGACATTCTAGGACTTCTTCCCTCTAATCAACACACTCTTCACCTTCGATGCTCGAGAAGGAACTACGTGTGAGTATGTAAAAGCACACACGAAGGGAAGAGAGAGAGAGAGCTCATGATTGAAGATGGACCATCATGTGAGTTTTTGGCTTTGACATTACTCGATTCCAACAACAAGAATGATTGAGTTAAATCGATGGGATCGAGAGAGATGGAGCAGGTGGAGATTCCCAAGTGTTGCCATCGCCCTGGATCTAGGCAAGTAGCCAATGCCAGTCTGAGCACAATCGGTGAATGTGGGCCTACACATGACGATGAGGTGACCCACGCCAAGTGCACTGCTGCCAAAACGTGCCTAGCACACGCGAGATAATAATAAAAAAAATAATAAACCTATTATACGGTGCCCAATTCAGTCCTAAACCTTTTTATTGTGCCAATTTAGTCATAAATATTTTGAGTCATAAACCTTTCAATTGTATCGGTTTAGTCCTAAACCTATTGAAGATTTGGCAATTTAGTCATAAACTTATAATTTGGATATTTGATCGAAATGACTATATTGACAAATCATTAAAGGGAATAGGACTAAATTAGCAAATCATTAAAAAGTTTAGAACTAAATTGACATAATTAAAATGTTTAGGACTAAATCGGTAAATCGGTTTCGACACCTCATCTTTCGTTAAATAAAAATAAAAAACACAATAAATAGAAAATAAAACTGCCGATTTAATTCGGCCCATTCATGCCTAATTGATTCATTGGCCCAGCCTTTTTGATTAGTTTTCTCAATATAGCCAGCCCAGTCCACTCCTTCCTGGTCCTTTTTTTTTTCTTTTCTTTTGGCCCATCTCGGCTTCACCTGGCCCAACTGTAGCTTTCTTTCCTCCTTCGCGCTTGCGGTCTTGTGACGCAAGAATGAGATAAGAGGACGCGGGAGAGCGAAGGAAAGCGAGCGATGGTGAGGAAACAGTGGGTGACCGGAGCAAATTCACGAGAAACCTTCTAGAAATAGCTAAGCCTTTTGATCGGGAAGAGGGTGCCGGACAAATCTCTTCCCCCCCCTCCCTCTTCCGTTCATCGTCGCCGGAGACCGCCAGAGACTTTGGAATCACAGTTCATCCGTTGAGAAAGAAGAAGCATGGCCCGACGTCCCTCGCCGTCGCTGATTGAAGTTCCGTTTCCAGTCAGGTAAACTTCTCCGATTCTGCTTTATTTTCCCCTGTTTCTCGGGAATCATGTCATTGAGCTCAATCGGTGAATTTACGATTTAATCGAGTGAAGCCGAGAGTGATATGTTGAAGATAATGATAATTCCTGATTGATACATCATGATTTTGGCCTTAGATTGCATTGACTGTTAATCTGGGAATTCAAATTATGCAATGCATGCTAACCGTTCGCTGAAGTGTCTGAATGAAATATTAGATGCTTAGAGAACCGAGCTTGATTGTGAAATTTCTGAGCGAGTTTTGGTAAACTGAGATGGAATCGAAATGAATTACGCTGATTTAGATCTTCATACATCACAATTGAGTTGGAAATTGAATTGAATCTCACTCTAGAACGTGTATCATAACTTGCATATCACATGTTAGACGAAATGTCTAAATGGAGATTCGAGTGGCTTTTTGCAAAATCAATGCTTGGAACTCGGTTTTTATGCTTGACTAGTTCTCATCTTTGTTGAACATGACTAAATCTGTATTATTTTTCTTTGCTTTTTATGGCATAAACATCGTTGTCCGAGTCGGCCGTCAAATTTCCTCTGTCGAAAATTCATTCCTCTCGCCGGAGATGTGCCCGCGGTTTGAGGCCGCTACCGTTAGTTTTCTATCTCTGTTTCATGTGTGTGTATGTTTGTTTGTTTAGATTTAGAATCTGTTGTTGTGGTAGGAAGTTTGATGATCGGAAAATAAAAAATGATCACCAACGTTGATGAATGATGGCCGTGACTGTCGTCAGCCCATTGATGGTTGCGAATGAAGACCAGTGAAGATGGCTTGGTGATGGCTGGAAATGGAAGGCCGCATCGGTGGTCGATGACAGGCCGAAGTTCCAGCCTGAACAAAATTTGATTATAAAATTGAATAAGTATTTAGGGCTTTACCTTAGGAATTTTTTATTATTATTTTCTTTTAGAGACGATGATAGGTTGCTGTTTGTGCACCTTCATTTTGATTACACTCGATTGCGCATTTTAAATACATTGATTGTTATTTTTTCCTTTTAGAATGGTTAAGACAAAATTTAGGACTCTTGATTAGTAAAAGATTGTCCTAACACTTTGGATTAGTAAATAGTCAAGTTTAGGTACCGAAATGGCACTAGTTAGATAACTAGTGTAATCAAGCTCCTGTTCTTAAGAATCTCTAATTACGCATGTATCGAGACGATACTCCCACGTTTCGATTTTAGGATTTCTAGCCGACCCTCATTAATGGCTGTTAGCGACTCCAAAATAGAACAATCAATGTCACGCGAGATATAGACTTAGGGAGGGTCCCATAGGCGGCCCTTGAGGGGTAGGTTGTGACAATCGGCAAAAAGTTTAGGACTAAATTGGTACAATTGAAAGGTTTTGGATTGAATTGATTTTCGTACAATAGGTTTTGGACTTTTTAGACATTTTTCCCCACACTGCGATAAGGATTTGTAACCTTGCCTATACCAAGGCTGAGCTTCCCTCCCCTTCTCTCTCTCTCTCTCTCTCTCTCTCTCTCTCTCTCTCTCTCTCTCTCTCTCTCTCTCTCTCTCTCTCTAGATTTGTGAGTTTTTAAAATTTTTCGTTTTTACGCATGTCAGCGTTTACTTCCGAGTCAACGTTTGATAAGAAAAGAGTATTTACATGGCACTAACGCTGGCGACCAAGTTAACATTTCCATCTGAATATTTGACGGAAGGATAAATATCAACAAACAATTATATAATTCAAGGATATGATTGCACCAAAAGAAAGTATAGGGATAATATTGCAAAGCTCGAAAAAGTTTAAGAATTCATGATGAATTTATGCATCTCATTATTGCACAACAAGGTGAAATTTGGGTTGCTTGAACCCAAGTACAAGCCCAACTATATATGAAAAGACTCAGTAGTGTCTTAGATACGAGCCCAACACACACTTAGCTACTTAGAACCCGAGTTGAGATTCTAATGGTTAGACTCCTGTCAAATAAGGTAAATGCTTGAGAATCGGTTTTGCTTTACGTATGATAGAGCAGAAAAGGTGCAAGCAATTACGCCATCCAAGTATTTGAGCAACAGCACACTGACGCACATCCAAAGCTCTTCTATTCTTACACCAGAAACAGTGGTGGTCAGTCCACAAGCATGAATAACTCAAAGTAATCCTCTTTTACATTAAAAGAATAAAAAGAAATGGTGGTTCATTTCTTCTAACAGTATGCATTAGGCAAACATTATGAATACCGTGGACTCCTTGAAAAACCAAACTAATATTGGGGTCCTGCACCTCCCAAGTCCGAACTTCCAAAGTAAATTTGCCTATGTGTTGACAACCAGTTAATGACAAAGGCTGTGAAATAGACTCATGGATGGCACTTGATTCCACTTGCAAGTACAGAAGGACTGTCGACTGAATGGATAAGGCATTAGGTAAACCCGATGGATGGAAAACACCTCACAGAGCACTAAAAACAACCAAAGAGGATCATACAGAAACACCACCAATATACATGCACCAGATTAACATACGAATAACGAAACTGATCTCACACAGTCCTCATTGTTTCTTGTCGTCACAATGGACGATCCTGCAATTAACTTAACCTAACAACTCCAAAAGTCCCAGCACCAGATCGACACAGAGAATATTAAGGAACTGAAGTCAACTGTGCATCATCATCGCTTGCTGTTGTACTTGACGATATTGATGATGGATCGTGAGGATGATGGACTGCCCAATCGAGTTGGGCAAAAAAAACGCTTGCGACTTTCTTCTCTTGGTCATCCCAATCCTCATCAATACAATGTAGGCAATGAGCCTATACCAAACAAACATTATCTCCAATGCGATTTCCGAGACAACATGCCCATCAAGCCCCACCTTCTTGATCCCTGGAGAGTCCCTAACCAAGCATGAAGACTCACCACAGGGGTATGCGTCCTCAGGCTTGAACTGTGACCCCATCAAGAGCTTGTATGTGTAGTGGCTAATTGAAAGATATCTGATCCGAGCAATGAAGGGAGGCACGTTTTTGACGTAGCACCTGTCGGCGACAAGGAATGAGAGCATGAGCATCAACCCAAGGATGGTCGCCAACTGCTGGTCCATCATCAAGGCGCCGATGACAAGCCTGAGGCCCTGCGCCGAAGAGCATGCTCAAGAACTTGGAACAATTGCTCATTGTGTGGTTAATACCTTAATTATACAACAATTGATAACGTTAACTACACCAATATTTAAGCAGAAGACGATAATCTCCTGTTTATTGAAAATAATTTCTAAACTCCCAAATTGATTCCTCTTTAGTGCCATCCTCAAAATCCAATCCTAAACTCGTTCAGAAAGTCCTTGCTTTTGTTCCTATTGTTCTTCAGTGAGCACAACCGCTCAGTAAGGAACTACTCAACTCCTTACTAATGGGATCAAGCATGCTCAATACAATTTACTGCAGAACTTAGCATCAACATTAAAAGAGTAAAAAGAAATGCTGATTCAAATCAGCCACCACTTGTTGTATAAAACTATCTATGGTTGAATACAAGAATTATTCAAACCTTAAAAATATACTTACAAACTCCTCATGAGAAGATGCTCAACATCCTGCGTAGAAAGCTTTGTTCGCTCTGCAGTAACATTCATGGGAATGGTTCGGTTCAATCCTCCGATGGTCGACTGCAAAAATTTACATCGCCGTTCTCCATCAAAGCTGTAAACTCTGTTTCCCAAATTTTGTTAACTTCCTAATCTTAATTCAGCTCACCAAATATACATAATTCTTGCAACACCCCAACTAACAGATGCACAACACGACGGCATATGATTACACTGAGTCGAGCAGTCCACAGAAGCATAGCAACATAACTAGACCAGGCTTTCAAATAGTCAAACAATTAAAAAAGAAAGCAGACCCTTATACAGTTATTACCATATGAAGCTAGAGCTTGAGCTCATGCTTAACTCCGCAAAGATAAATCACACAATTACATTCAACTAAACACCAACAGCCACACCACTTGTACCAGTTCTTCAGCGATTAGCTGGTGATTTCAGAGCTTGAGTTCAGGCCCACGCCTCCCGCGACTGATGGAGTTAATGACTTAATGAGTGTAACCATCGGAGCCTCATGTAGCACCAAATTCCTCCAACTGAGCGGCAGTGAAGATGAAAATGTGCACGAGAGTGGAAAGTGGCACTGAAGAAGGACTTGAAGGTCATGGACATGGAACTTGAAGCTCGCGAACGACAGAACCTGGGAAATCATGCATAATTGATGTGGAGTGACCAACTCGATTAAATTTGATTATTTTTTCGAAAGAACTTTTCTCCTTTTCTCTTTCCTTGTTTTCTTCTTCTTCTCTGTTCATCTATTCTCACCATCATTGGTCACTCTGCAATGCTGGCCATCACTACACCAAAGAGCATTTTGTCATCCCTGGTGTGGTCCCATTGTGCCTCACCTCCGTCACTCCCAATGTCGAACCCTTCCGCCTAGCCATTGCTATCGACATCGTTCCATCAAGCCTCATCAAGCCCTTCTCTCTGTCTCTCTGTCTCTCTGTCTCTCTCTCTCTCTGCACGCGACCTTCCATTGATGGAGGTGCTTGAGCACAGATCTGGGTCACAAAACATGGCCTCATATCTGAACGGCTAATTTACGATGTCCACATAGGTATCCTGGTCGACATATTAAATGGATAAATTGAAAAGTATTCATTGAGTCAAATTAAAAAGTATAAGGACTAAATTGAAACGCAAAAGTTTCTAGGACAAAATTGAATACTAAGGAAAAATTCAGGAACCACCCATGCTATTACCCAAAAAAAAGAGAAGAAAATACGAATGATCAAGATCGTTGATTAGGTACATAAGTAAGAGGTAAATTAACAAAGAAATGACCTTCATGGATACCATGTTCGCAGAGAAATGGCCGTGAATAATATATGTTTTACCTCTAACATTAGCTCATCCAATGCAATTGAATGATGTCAAGATGCTATTCTTTTAATTCGTTGATTTCCCTCATGAGAACGGGTGGAAACGTTTTCTTCAATTACAAAAAAAACTAATCTTCAATTTTCATCCCAAATACTAATTTCACATCTGCTAATTCCGAAATCTATCCACGCTTTGCAACAGGAGGTTTCAAAAGATCTACACCTTACACATTCTAATTTCCATAGTTTGTTAGACTCAAAGATGTAGAATTTAGACATTTCTTCAACATCAAGGCGGAAAATGCATGCTCGAAATCATAGAAGACGTGGAATAAATTATAAAAAAAAAGTCAAGAATGATTTTTGCTATTTCCCTTGCGTAATGGAAAATGTAGTCGAGCCAAGTAGGAAGAACGGACAAAGTATTAACCATTCCATTATATTCCCTTCTCTTGTAGTCCTTTTAAATAAGAGAATAAGCAATATATAAAAAGAATATATATTAAAAAGAGATTATACATTTGTGTCTAAGAGAAAAGAGATATGTGATAACTTTTGCCCAATGGTTTTCATTTTGTTAGTAGTTGATAATCACGTTTGTCAACTTTCACGAAAGCGGTTCTTATTCATAATGTTATGTTCGAGTCCCCGACCTTGTCTTTAATTAATCCTTTGCCTAAACTTTTGAAATATTGACATGACCAGATTTGTCAGTGATATTAGGAAATTTACTTGATTTTGCATATCTCTCAAGATTTTATATATATCATTTGATTGTGCATATCATTGACTGATTATATTTAATGTTGTGTTTATCTTATTACCTTAGATAGTCATCTAATAAAACTTATAAAGATGCTATTCATATACTTTTTTTATACAGTAAAATATAAAAAAATTCTCCAATCCACTTTTCTGCATTATTCTCAACTAGACCAATGATTGTGGTTTCCACTAGTAAAATGATGTAAATGTCCGTGAGATATAATTTATCTCTTAAGCATCCAGAGAAATGTTTCATAGTGATGCTAAAGTTTAGACGACAGATGCCAAAAACTTCCCACTTTTCTTTGGTGAGCTATCATTTTATTATGAAATAAAGCTATCGGAAATCCCTATTTTGTTGGTTTGAGCAATGCCTTCTTTGAAATGATTTTTTTTTTGGCAATCAAATTCTTGAACTAAGGTTTGTACGATCACATTACACCTTTCGTTAAATGCTTATGTGACTGTTAAGTGGCTATTAAATGGCATGCTGGCTCCGGCTGCCACATTGCTCCTACGTGATTATTTAATTCTGGAAAAAACTAAAAATGAACAGAAGTTAAATTTATTTCATAAAGGAAAATTTAAAAAAAAAAACACGAAAGACATCAAGTTCAATTGGGACCACCAATAACCTAAGCGACGACACAACCCGCTTTCGCAGATTATACTACCCTTCTTCTACTTGACATTCTAGGGCTTATTCCCTCTAATCAATACCATCCTCACCTTCTATGCTCGAGAAATAGCTACATGTGAGCATATCTTGTTGTAATTATAAAATAAAAAGGGAAAATATCAAATAAGAACTTGAAGTAAATCTCTTTTCTTAAACGAGGGTGGTATAGAGCGAATCTTATTTCAAATAAAAGCCTAAAGTAACAAAGTTAACAAATAAGAGTTTAAAATAAGGACCTCGGTTGGAATGTGCCTCTCACATGTTACTTTCCAAGCCATAATGAAGGGCATTTTCGTCAAGGGGCATTTTTTTCTTTTTTTTTTCTTTTCTCTGTCATCGTCTCTTTTTCTTCTTCCTTCCGCAAATGCCTTGTCCAAGCAAGCTCTAAGTCTCAACTTCTGACGCTATTGGAACCAAACAACTGTTGGTAGTTTGTTTGTAAAACAAACAATGAGGTGTCTTGTCCCACATCGAAAGGATGTGAGTGCGCACGTGGACAAGATTTGACACTAATCAACGATCATTTTTATTTGTTTATTAAATTTCGAATTTATTATTATAAAATAACCATTTTGTCATATTGAAACAGTGTGACTGTTCGTAATAGAGTGGCAGTTATTTTTTAATAATTTAATTTCGAATTTTTATTTTCTGCCTAATGGTAACTAGGCTCTCTTACAACCTTTGGAATGTTGTGTCTGTTCGGACATAACTTCTTTACATTCGAAAGGTTGTGTCTGTTCAACATATAAATACTTCAACGTTTTTGTTCATTAAGCAGAACAACAATTTTTCCATTTTTCTTCCGAGAGATATACAGCCATCTTTTCTAATTGTTTTCCTAGAGAGACCCTGGAGATATACCAAAATTGCTATTCGGTATTCTCAATCGAGACTTTGTTGTATTCTAAAGGAAATTTGCCGGTGACCATTAGCAACTTCGTGGGACAAATAATTCTTTAAAAAAAATGATATCACGCCTCAAAGTTTGACTTCGTTGTTCATCCCATTTGAAGTTAAAGTTTCTTTTCTTCTACAATTCGGAGGAGCATATTTTTCCAACAATTTTAAGGAATTATTTGTGTAGCAATGGAGTCAGAGTCGATCGCCGAAAGTAGAAGTTCCTGGAGAGGCTTCAGTTCTTGGCCTATGTTGTCCGGCTGTGCGTCTCGGTCGCTCGCGGGGCATAGTCGGCAGACAATCTGTTGCCGATGGTGCGGGCACTGCAGGATAATTGGTTCTCTTCGAATCGGCCTTGGTCTGGTCAGCGGAGATTGTAGGCTTGTGTGAGGAGTGGTGGAAGGGCGATCTGGCCAAGAAAGAGAGGAAGGAGACAGAGGAGAAATCGTGAGAGGTTGGCCCCAAGGAAAAGAGAAATACAATTCATGAGCAGAGACAATACAAGGGAAAATTGTGGGCTTGGAAGTTCACAATTGAAAAAGAAGAAGAAGAAGAAGAAGAATGGACCCCGGATACATGGCAATGATCAATGGACTCAATTACTTCACAAAGTGTTCGGACGATTCCAACAATTTTGTTGAACGGCGGTGGCGGGGGCGGTTTTCGGCTAATCCTTCATCATCTCCAGCCCCTTGGTCTACTGGTCTTTGGAACTGTTGTACTTCAGCAGTTGTTGCTTAACATGTTGGTGTCCTTGCATTACATTTGGGCGAATCGCAGAAACGGTCGATCGGGGGTTCGTGCTGGGTGAGCAGCACACTGTATGCGCTGATAATGTGCTTGATGGGGCGTTCGTGCTTGTATTTGTGCTTCTACCGTTGAGAAGGCAATACTTCTTGCAAGAGAGGCCATGCACCAGTTGCTGCATCCATTGTTGCTGCGAGGAATGTGCCCTTTGCCAAGAATACAGACAGCCTAAGAGCCTTGGCTTTGATCTTTCCATAGTCAATCCCAGGGCTGTTAGCCAACGGTAGCCACTTGAAGGTGCTCAACTCAGAATGTTCCAGTTGCATTTGTAACAAAATGGTACTGACAGTGGGGTCCTGAGAAGGATGATATGAGAGCTTCCAGAAATTTAATATCATAAAGAAACGAGGTAAGCCATAAATTCGTTTCACTATGCTCATGAAAAGATAGAAAATCCATTTGGCTTATTTATTCACATGAGCCGTTTGGTCATTTGGAGGTCCATGATGCTGATGTCTCGCTGGATCTTGCGCCTAAGACTGCCCAGCTTGTGCTGCAGGTGGTCATATGGCTATATTTGATGTTAGGCTTAGTCATATGAGACTCTTCATTCTATAATAGAGTGGAAGACGATGATGATTGCAGGTACTTATGATGTCTTACTGTCTCTGGATGTCTCCTGGTGCAGCAAACCATGGTTGTGCCGAGCTTCCAAGACATGTATGCATGACTTTATCAAGACATCTGATTCTATTCTGCTGACTATTTTCAAATTGTTTTTGCACTATTAATTCAAAGGACACTAAGGCCCTGGAATAGAAGGAATGCATGTGCAAGTTAGTTTTCTTCTTTTCATGATATTTCAGTGTGCTTATACGTTAATGATATACTTGTATTTGGAACCAAATGACTAGAGTCACTGAGATTAACAAGTATTTGAATTTCATTTTTAAAGTGAAAGATTTGGGTGAAGTGGATAATATCTTGGGTATTAAAGTTAAAAACATAGTGGGGGTTATTCTTTGAGCCAATGTGATTACATTGAAAAAAATTGTTGAATAAATTCGAACATCTTGATTTCAAAGAAATGAGTACTCTATTTAATTCCTGATAGAGGGTCTTCAATGTGAGTGCTATAGGGTCTTTAATGTATGCAATGCATTGTATTAGACCTGATATTGCTTATTTTGTGTGTAAATTGAGTACATATAAGTATAGAACATTGGGAAGCTATTACCCGAATTTTTGTTATTATAAAGAACAAAAAATTTGGGACCGTTCTATAATAATTATTTGGTTGTATTAGGAGGATACACCAATACTAATTGGATTACAAGTGTTGGTGATAAACAATCCACTATTAGATGGATTTTCACATTCGATGGCTATGTTGTTTCTTGGACGAGCAGGAAACAAATGTGTATAACTCACTCAACTATGGAATTTGAATCATTACTTTAGTAGCAACTAAGAAAGAGGCTGAATGGATTAGGAATTTGTTGTTGGATATCAAATTATGACATAGTCCTATGCCTCATATTTAAACAAAAAGTACACCACAAGTGCCATAACTTGTATGCAGCGATCACTTTGGTGCCATAACTTTTTTTCGGATCACTTTGGTGCCAAAATCGGAAAAAAAGATCACTTTGGTGCCATTTTGGCGGAAATGCGACGTGGCATTTTTTATTAATTTTTACGCCCGGCGTGGCTCATGGGAGGCTGAGTCAACAATCTGATCCAGCATTTTTTATTTTAAATAATTTTTTTTTTTAAGCGTGCACAGTCAATATTTTTTAATTTTAACTATTTTTTCCTTTTTTTTTTTCTTCTTTCCTTTTCTTTTCTTTTTTTTTTTTCTCCCTTGCCGGGCGGTTGGCGGTGGCCGTGCACCACCGGCCCGGCGGTGGGGCGGGCGGCCTTGCCCATGGTCGGCGGGGCGGCCCGACCCTCGCCCGGCGGCGGGCGGGCCGGCCCTCGCCGGCCCGGCGGTCGCCCTCGCCCGGCGTCGCGGGTCATACGCCCGGCTTCGGTGAGCGACCCTGCGCCCAGCCCGAGCGGCGGCCCTCGCCGGCGGCAGCAGTGGCCCCTCGCCGGCGTCAGGCGGTCGCCCACACCCGGCTTCGAGCGGCCCTCGCCCGGCCCGGCAGTCGCCCTCGCGGATCCGTGACCCTCGCGGTGATACCAGCGACCCTCGTGATGATCGCCAGCGGGCTTCGATGTTGCCCTCGCCCGTGACCGAAACCCGGCCGACTCTATTGCTAGGGTCGCCTGTCGGGCGCCGGCCGCCTCGCCGCCGCCGTCACGGCGAGGGGCGGCTCGCCTGGCCGCCGCCAGGGTCGCCTCGCCGAGCCGGGCGGGTGGCCGACCGCCTGACGCCGGCGAGGGTCGCCCGCCGATCCGGGCGAGGGCGACCCCGGGCCGGGGGCCGGGCCGCCGCCTGCCGGGCGAGGGTCGGCCGCCGCCGCCGGCCATGGGCAAGGCCGCCCTCGCCCACCCCTCGCCTGGCCGCCGGGTGGCGGGCCACCACCGCAACCGGCCGGCAAGGGAGGAAAAAAAAAGGAAAAGAAAAGAAAAAGGAAAGAAGAAAAAAAAAAGAAAAAATAGTTAAAATTAGAAATATTGACTGTGCACGCTGAAAAAAAATTATTTAAAATAAAAAATGCTGATCAGATTGTTGACTCAAATTTCCCATGAGCCACGTCGGCGTAAAAAATTAATAAAAAATGCCACGTCGCATTTCCGGCCAAAATGGCACCAAAGTGATCTTTTTTTTCCGATTTTGGCACCAAAGTGATCCGAAAAAAAGTTATGGCACCAAAGTGATCGCCGTACACAAGTTATGGCACTTGTGGTGTACTTTTTGCCCTCATATTTCTATCCATTGTGATAGTTAGGCTATTTTGGCAAGAGCTTATAATAGCACTTATAGTGATAAATCTAGACATAATAGTCTAAGACATGAGTATGTGAAACAATTGATTAAAGATGGTACCATAACAATTGTCTACGTGAGGTCAAACAATAATCTAGCTGATTCCTTGACATAGGCTTTACTAAGAGACATGGTAAATATGATCTCACAAGAAACGGGGCTGAAACCTTTTAATTAAATCACCAGTAATGGTAACTCGACCTTTTTCTAGAATATCACTAGTTACAAGGTTTAATGGGAAAAACAAGTTACTGAAGTGATTGTTTGATATTGACATGAGCCCTAACATGAGAAGTCAGTATCGACTGTTACGTTTGTAGGTTGAATTAAATTCTTAATGGAGTATGGTTCAAATGTGTTATTAGTAACAGAAACACATGAAAGATACTTCACCTATATGAGCTTAGAAATGGTGCCGCTTCTTACGAAAGTTGAGGTTGCTTTCTAGAGAGCTCATGAAATAGGTATAAGTACAAGGCCATAATAGTGCTAAGTAATATAGAACTTCTCGCTGAAATAAGAGGTTATTATATGTGTGGTATGTCCGATTCTATTATCTAAAAGTACAAGTTTAAAGCCGAGCTACTTGTCACTTTGATAGAGTTTTGAGATACTTGCACTAAGTAAAGGTTTAACTCGAAAGAGACCTTTATGTATGTATATTAATCTCACGGAAATTTTGGCTGTATATATTTTTAATGTTTTATTTCAATTTTGTTTTACAAACAAAGTGGGGGTCCCTCCTCTTATTTTCGGGCTGGTCTGGCCTAATCCCGAATAAGTCAAAAAGCAACATCTTCTTAGCTGGGGGGTCCCAGGCTCTACAAGACCAGATAATCCAATGCCTTCAATTCCAAAGGGGTGATTTGCCTTTTCGGTATCTAGGTGTTCCCATCATCTCTACAAGACTGCGTAAGTTGGACTGTAAAGCATTGATTGACTCTATCACTGCTCGTGCTAGGTCTTGGTCCCAACGTTTTCTCTCCTTTGCGGGCCGCCTACAGCTGATAAAGTCGGTTTTGCACTCCATCCAAGTATACTGGGCCACTATCTTCTCACTACCCAAATCGGTTCTCCACACCATTGAAGCTATTTTGCGGCAATTCCTTTGGAAAGGCCCTGACCTAGGAACAGGTGGAGCTAAAGTGGCGTGGAAGGCTGTTTGTTTACCTAAAGAGGAAGGTGGCCTCGGTATCCGGAGACTTGTGGAATACAACAATGCCATGCTTCTAAAGCACATTTGGATTCTTTTCTCGGACAAAGAGTCGTTGTGGTGCAAATGGGTGCATACTAACTTTTTAAAAAAGGCGAACTTTTGGGTTGTCTCCAAACCTACATTCTGCTCGTGGACTTGGAGGAAAATCCTCGATATGCGCGCTTCCGCACGTGATATGTTCCGTTGGGACATTGGCAGTGGAAGGTCAGTCTCCTTCTGGTTTGATTCTTGGCACACTAGGGGACCACTCTCTCTACTCTTTTCTAATGTAGAGATATACCAGTCGCGAATTCCTCGAGAGGCCTCGGTACGCTCTTTCTTTGAAGGATCCTGGCAACCTTCTACTACGCTGACCACTCTCTTGGATTGGATGGTTAATCCTCCGAGCTTTGCGGACAACCGGATGGACCACCTTGTATGGGCACCTCAGCCATCTGAACCTTTCTCTGTCAGTCGGGCTTGGAACCACATTCGTAGGAAATGGCATGTAATCCCATGGCACTCCTTCATCTGGGACCGCCACATAGTGCCACGGCATGCATTTCTTCTTTGGCTCATCTCTCATAATAGATTACCTACCCAGGTGTTCCTTTTACGGTATCATAGGATTGAAGAGGCGGCTTGCGCTTTCTGTAGGTCTGTTCCAGACTCTATTAACCATCTCTTCTTTGAATGCAATTACACTAGCAGGCTAGCTTCCTTCTGGGCAACAAAATGTAACCTACCTTGGAGCAATCGTCCTTGGCATGAGCTCCTTCTTTGGGCAATACAGGTATGTGGTGGCTCCTCCTTTGCCCACCGCATAGCTAGATTTTCCTTTGGGGCGCTATGTCACATTATCTGGACCGAAAGGAACAATGCATTATTCAGGAATAAAAGCATCTTTATTCCGGGCATGCGAAAGCACCTCTTTAAAGCCGTTAAGGACAAAGTCGCATCAATGGGAAGAATTGAGGACACCTACAGGAACCGGGTTCTGCAGAGGAAATGGGACCTCCCGGCGTCTATCTTTCTACCTAGGGATGTTCAGCCTTGATTGTGCTGGTCTTTTGGGTTTTTCTTTCTTGGCTATCATTACTTTTGTATTTCCAGGCTATGATCGCTCAGGTGCCCTAGCTGCGGGGACCCTCCTGCTGGCTTCCTTCCGCGGCATCACTGCACCTTCGAGTATTTTCCTCGCTGGCTGGACAGCATGGATAGGATATTTCGATTAGATGGCCTTACAGCGGTGCTTCCCCCAGCTGGAATTATTTCCGTGAGATGTCCTCAGAAAGTTTCGGGCTTCCTGCGACTCTTGCTGCATCTTCGGACTTCTTCTCTAGTCAGAGATTGGCCATCTCAGCGGCTGGTTTGCCGGTATGGAGATGTCCTCACAATGCTTCCCCCTCATCTTTGTGCTGCTTCTATGGGCTGATCACGTTGATCTCGCGGCTGGCCATGGTCTTTTTAAACACAAAGTTTCGGGCTGGGTTGTATTTTTTCTTCTTTTTCGGTCCTTGTTTCTCTTATTTGTAGCTGGTATTGGTTCTTCTTGTTCCTGCTGGGCCATCCCTGACCTTGTATGGACATCGTTATGTCCTTGTATGGTCAGGTATTGGTTCGAGCTTAGGTTGTATTTGGATTTATGATTAGTTATACAAAATCTTACCTTACCAAAAAAAACAAAGTGGGGGATTGTTGGTAGTTTGTTTGTAAAACAAACAATGAGGTGCATTGTCCCACATCAAAAGGATGTGAGTGCGCACGTGGACAAGATGTGGTACTAATCAATGATCATATTTATTTGTTTATTAAATTTCGAATTTATTATTATAAAATAACCATTTTGTCATTGAAACAGTGTTACCGTTCGTAATAGAGTGGCGGTTATTTTTTAATAATTTAATTTCGAATTTTTATTTTCTGCCTAATGGTAAATAGGCTCTCTTACAACCTTTGAAATGTTGTGTCTGTTCGGACATAACTTCTTTACATTCGAAAGGTTGTGTTTGTTCAACATATAAATACTTCAACGTTTTTGTTTATTAAGCAGAACAACAATTTTTCCATTTTTCTTCCGAGAGATATACAGCCATCTTTTCTAATTGTTTTCCTAGAGAGACCCTGGAGATATACTAAAATTGCTATTCGGTATTCTCAATCGAGACTTTATTGTATTCTCGAGGAAATTTGTCGGTGACCATTAGCAACTTCGTGGGGCAAATAATTCCTTAAAGAAAGTGATATCACGCCTCAAAGTCTGACTTCTTTGTTCATCCCATTTGAAGTTGAAGTTTCTTTTCTTCTACAATTCGGAGGAGCATATTTTTCCAACAACAGCAGCGGCGAGAGCTTCGGTGATGTCAGCGGCCTTTGGTGCATGGCGGTGAGGTTTCAGCAACTTTTCCTCTCGTCCCTTTTTTTCCTCAATTTCCGTTGGAGTTAGACTCGTCAAGATTCAAATCCCTCAAATTTGGAGAAATGGTTAATAAAACACCCAAGAAGATAGAAATTGCATTTCCTTATTTGGAATCTTTTCGATCTCTTCCAGAGAAGAGAGATACTTCCCCTTAAGAGCCTTAGACTGTGTCTGCGTCTAGATGTGGCCCCATTCGACTTCAACTTCTTTTAGCAAGCTTGAACCTGTTGCGCGACATTTTTTCTTCCTCTTTTGAGAGGCTGAAGAAATAAAAGTTTCCAAGTATACCGAATGCTGGGTCACCGGTGGCGAGGGCCGCGAAATACAACATTTGGGACGATTCCGCTCCGCACTTGGCTACCCAACGTTTACTATGGGCACGATAACTAGTACACTAGAGCTGCGTCCTTTCCCTTTGAGAGCTCAGCCTGCCATATTAAAACCAGAAATAGAAGATTGGGATTTCCTATACCTTGTTGAGATTTTAGTATCCAAAATCCATAAATTGTGAATGAGAAGTGTGGATGGAATTAGTCCCACATTGGATAGAAGTTATGATTGGAGATGGTTTATTTAGATGAGCCTCTTAAATTAGTTTGGGCCCCAAGGGGTACCCCACTTTTGTGGAAGGAAGAGGACCTATGCCAAACTAGGTCGGTTCCCCCCATGTGGCAACGGCTCGGCTCGGACCAGATCCAATCCATCGGTTTTTATTTTTTCCCGAACAGACACTTTTTGTTAGAAATTATTTAATTATTTATTTTGGACAAACAAACATGTCTGTTCGTGAGAACAAAAAAATCACTTCGGTTCAAGTCGCGACTATTCACAGCCCGAACGAAAAACCGCTTTGGTTCAAGTTGTGACTGTTCACGGGCCGAATGAAAACTGCTTTAGTTCAAGCGAGTCCTCATTGCTCGCGACTCTTCATTTTCGCTATATATAATTGAACTGTTTTTTCGGTAAAGTGACTCTTCGTGGCATTTTTTTTCCGCAAGACTTTTTTTTTCAACACATTCTAGACATTTTCATTTTTTCCGTTTCTTCATCATTGTCATTTGTGCGATTATTCTACGAAGTTGAGTTCGAGCATTTCCTTTGAAGAAGTACCACTTCTTTGGAAAGACGATCTGTTCTATCTTAGGAGACAATTGTTCAACAACCTTGGGTACCAGTAGAGGGGACAAATTATCTTAAAGACACAACGTGAATTCGTTGGGCTCGGATCATTCGTCAACATTCGGATTACTCGTCATAACGTGATTCAAGGTTTGTCGAACAACTTTATTTTGCATATACAAGCACTATTACTTGACAACATACCTATCATAATGTTTCAGCATTCTTAAGACCAATGAGTCGGGCAGAGAAGGGGATCGCACCTCTGATGCTCTTTCCAAGTAAGTCCTTCGGATGAAAAATAGTCTCAGAATTATTATGTCCCAAATGTCGATTCCAATCGCAATAATGATTGAGTTAAATCGATGAGATCGGGAGAGAGGGAGCACGTGAAGGTTCCAAGTGTTGCCATCGCCCTGGATCTAGGCAAGCAACCCTTGCCGTCAAGTGCACTGCCGCCAGAAGGTCCCTGGCACACGGCAGCAAGGATCGCAACCTTGCCTATACCGAGGCTGAGCTTACCTCCCACTTCTCTCTCTCTCTCTCTCTCTCTTTCTCTCTATGTTTGTGATTTTTAAAAAAATTTCTTTGTAAGCATGTCCCCATTTACTTGTTTTTTCCCCCATGTCAACGTTTGATAGGAAAAGAGTCCTTTCGTGGCACTAACGAGGGTGACCAATTCAGCATTTCCAGCCGAATATTTGACGGAAGGATTAATATGAACCAAGAAACAGATAAATCAAGGATATAATTGCACTAAAAAAAAGTTTAGGGATGATATTACACGAATTGAAAAAGTTCAATAATTCAAGATGACTTTATCCTCTCATCATTGCACAACCAGGTGAAATTTGGGTGGACCAAACCGAAGTACAAGCCTAACTATTTTATGAAAAAGACTCAGTAATGTCCTAGATACGAGCCCAACACACACTTACCTACTTCCAAACAACTAACTGGAAGCCCGAAAATTCGGACCGGCCCGACCCAAAATTCAAATGCCCGAAATGGTCAACCTGGTCTTCGGGCCTTTTTTATTTTCTGTTAAGGCCGGGCCCAAAATTGGGGCTCCACATGGTGGATCTCGAATGGCCCTAGCCGGTCCGAAAGTTTTAGTATGTCCATTCATATTTGTGATAAAAAATTATGAAAACCCACTTTTTTTAATTTCAGAAAGGGGAAAAACATTTGATTCTTACTACTTACCTAAATTCTTGAAATAAGGAAAAATATGTTATGGAAAAAATTAGTATTTATAAAAAGTAAGTAACCCAAATTAAGATAAAGTAGGTCTCCCCAAATTGCATTTAACATGGGTATTAGGTATAAAATAACACACGCAATTTGCAATAGTATTTAAAAAAAATTAACTGGAATAATCAAAGAAAAAATGAAACGTACCATAAATCCAATTGCGTCACTTCCGTGCATAGGCATTTAACTGCGCACTTTCGTGCATAATCGTCCTCGATAACTGGTAAGTGCTAGTACTTGGATTTACAAATTACCAATTTACAATTGAGATCATTGCTCTATCATTTTATTATTGATAAGCAGACTTATTTGATTAAAAATTTTTGAAATGAAACCAGGGCTTGTTAAATTTATAGGATCTTTACGATCCTTGATGACCTCACAAAAACTTCGTAATCATATGCTTTTTGCACTTCCGTTGCTGAGTTCTTAGGTGGTATGTGTAAGATTTAATTCCATGTTGATAAAAATGTAGTCTCTTATCGAGAGATGGGAGAGCTCGCCAGCACTAAACATGTCAAGTACATATTGTCTGTTGAAAATGTAGGTATGAAATTTTTACAATTCTCATCTTGTTCTCTTGTCCACCTCCTACCGCTTACTGAAAAATGACTTGGTTTATCCGGATCTGCTGTTCAGCATGTTGGAGTTCACTGATTTGAGTTTTTGGGTTATATCTTGCACTCAGAAAAGGATGGTTTTGTGTTGGTGGTTATGGAGCACTTGCATATTTTGAGGATTGACCACTCTAGATCTTGTTGGAAAACTTGACACTTTGTGGATTCAATGAAGTTTCGTGGATCCTGCAAATGCCAGCACAAGTCTGGTTTGTATTTATTTGTCTCTCGTCTTGGCTTCTCTTTCGCGATTACCCTTGAAAAACATGCAGCTAACAGGAACCTCCACCCCACATTCAATCAAAATTTTCTTATTTGACAGTATGATTCAGATTTTAACTTGGGATTAACAAATTCCATCTATTACAATGATGACCACGTCTTAGGAGTGATTAGTGTTGCTTTATTTATTTATATTCTAAAACTTCATCCTTAAGAACAAAATACGAATGTCACTTAGGGCTGCATGTGCAGGCGGATTTGGTGGGAAATATTGGACGTGATCCGTATCTGCTGTATACACTCGGTGCCGTGCAAGTTTTGGCCCTTTTTGACAAGTTAGATGTTCTTGACATCAATAAGGTGACAAATTGTATCCTTTGGAATAAAGCGCCCTAGATCTGCAAACTCTTACCATAGATGCAAGTTCATCAGTGTTATTATATGTTTTTTAGTTTTCAACATCATGAGAGTAATAAACTTACCTTCGGCTCTGTTTTGCATGTAAGAGATCGGATTATGTCATGTTATGGAATTTTGTTTACACTTACTTTTTAATGTGTAAATTGCTAGCCAAACATTGTTGTGCCTGAACCATGATTCAGACATCAGAGCACTGCAAAACGAAGATGAATCTTTCTCTGGTGATATGTGGGGAGAAGTCGATACTCGGTGTCTTGTCCTCGCCTTTGATCAATTACAATTTTGGTGCTTCTTGAGGATGTTGCTTGAATAATTGACATCCCTTTCACCCCCTTTATTTCCCTCCGAAGGTTCTCTTATTGTGCTATATGCTGTCTTGCTATACTAAAACGGTTGGATTCGATAGATGTGGAGAAGGCTGCGAGATATACAGTGAGTTGCAAAACTTTGGATGGCGGGTTTGATAGCACTCCTGGTGCAGAGTCTCATGTCAGATAACCTTATGCTGGAGCTCTTTCGCTGGTTTCAAATATCTGATTGGTGCTTAGTCAGTCATGTATTTGCTTAAATACATTGTGGTCTCCTAATTATGCTGGTGAAGAATTCCATCCTAGGTCCTATCTAACCAATGTTGTATATCGTTTTAGAGTGAGAAGGAAACCTGGGCTTTCGGCAATTAAACGTGCACCATCCACATGACGGTGGATCAAAATGGACACAAATGAGCCAAAAAAATCAGTACGTCTTCCAATGACCACATCCAAAGGATAAAACCGAGTTGCCACAGTTTTAAAACGACTCATCTTAGACGTGAGAAAGTAGGAAGGAATTGCTGATTTCACAGGAGAATTAGGCATGAGACAATGAAGCACTAAGGAAGTAAATTGAGATGCACAACTGCCTGACCAAGCACCTTGCTACAAAGTGTCATCTATCTCTCTTCTTTCAGTTCAAATCAGAAGATCGTTGCAAAAACGGATGCTTGAACATATAACAAAGCTGTGTGTACTTTGTCCAGCCAATTGTCCAGTCGGTCACGCAGTAATTTGACCTGCGGAATCCCCAAAGCTCTTGGCTGCACCCATGAAATATATACTGTCCACTCAACTTGATCGATTATATGCCCTCATTAAGATGAACCTAAGTTCAGATTCTAATGATTAGACTACTGTAAAATAAGGTAAATGCTTCAATGTTGGTTTTTCATTACTTATGCTAGAGAAGGGAAGGTGTAAGCAACTACAACATCCAAGTATTTGCCATGATGGCGAATGCAAAAAAAGGAAATTGTACTCTAGATTTTTAGCAACAGCACACTGATGCATATCTGAAGCTCTTCTGTTCTTACACCAGAAATAGTGGCGGTCAATCTACAAGCATGAATAACTCAAAGTAATCATCCTTTACACCTGCACTTGTTGTATAAAAGTATTTATGGTTGATTAATACAAGCTAAGTCTCTTAATAGGGTGCAAGTTCACAGCAGTCACTTCAGGCACATTTTGTGCAGCCAACCCACAAACTTCTAGCCCCTTCAACCATATGCAGCAGACCTCAAATTCCCAATGGAAAAAACAACTGCCCAAATATGTAAAAAACAAACCTGGTTATCCCATTTAATTCTGTATGAAGGACCGAAAAGAGAAGCATTGTTTGCTTCATTTTCAATCATTGAGAGCTCCTCACAGGCAATAAAGAGACAGTGGATACTCATTAAAGAGACCATTATATATACTTACAGACAAACTCTTCATGAGAAGATGCTCAACATCCTGTGTAGAAAGCTTTGTGCGCTCTGCGTCAACATTCATGGGAATGGTTCGATCCTCAGATGGTCGACTCAGAAAATTCACATTGCCGTTCTCCATCAAAGCTGTAATAAACTCTGTTTCCCAAAGTATGCAACTTTCTAATCTTAATTCAGGCCACCAAATACACATAATTCTTGTAATACCCCAATAACAGATGCACAACACGCCGGTACATGATTACACGCGATCGAGCAGTCCACAGAAGCATAGCAACATAACTAGACTGGGCTTTCCAATAGTCAAACAATTGGACAAGAAAGCAGACCCTTATAAAGTTATTACCACATGAAGCTAGAGCTCGAGCTCATGCTTAACTACGCAAAGATAAATCACGCGATTACATTCAACTAAACACCAACCGCCACACCACTGGCGCCTGTTCTTCAGCTGTTAGCTGGTGATTCCAGAGCTTGAGTTCAGGCCCGTGCCTCTCGCCAGTTATGGAGTTAATGAATGCAACCATCGGAGCGTCATGTGGCACCAAATTCCTCCAGCTGAGCGGCAGTAAAGATGAAAATGTGCACGACAGTGAAAAGTGGCACTAAAGAAGGACTTGAAGCTCACGGACATCGAACTTGAAGCTCACAGACATCGAACTTGAAGCTCGCGGACGACGGAGCCCGGGAAACAAAGAGACGACGGTGAACGACGGACCGAAGCTTGCCATGAATGAGCGAGGAGCGAATGAGGATTGGGCGTGATGCGGCCAAGGATCGGGTGACGGCGCGATTTGCTTGAGCAGCAGGAGAGAGGAAGAAGAAAACGTGAAAAGGAACCCTAGTCCCAATTCAATTCGGGATTTTCGTCAATTTTTTAACCGATTACAGGTTTCGGACCTAATTGCCCTTGTTTCAGTCTCCCGAAAAAACAAATTCGATTTGATTCGTGAGAGACTGACTCCGTCTCTCTTTCTTTTCTTCTCTTCATTTTTCCCTGTTCCTTCGCCGACTCTGTCTTTCTCGCTCTGTTCTCCCCTTTATTTCCCTGGTTCTGCAGAAGGAAATAATAAGGTGAGGTTGAGATCCCTTTTGTTATTAGATGGTGAGGGATGGTAATATCCCCCAACCTCACCATCGAAGTTGACACCCACACACACACACAGGGCATATGGAGATTCCAAGTAAGATGGGGAATTTTAATAAAGATTGTCCTTGGTTGCACGTTTTAGAATCAGTTCATTGTCTCTCTTCACTAGAATAAAGCATAAATAGAAAGCAAGCAAGGCAGAAGAAACAGCGATGATCTATGAATAGAAAGAAGGCTCACCGTTTCTTGTAGAGGATCCCCTGTTTCTGTTTCGGAGTCCGGCGCTTGCTTTGTTCACTCAGAATCTTCTCTCTATAAGACTCCCAAGTGTCGCAATGACGATCTGGACTAGTGTTAAGTAACTTCTCACAATCTTTTATGTTTATCAAGCACCCATTTGATATTTTTGAGCTCGATGCGTCAAAAATCCTTTCCACTGATCTGCACCCATTAATTCTCAACCACCGCAAAAACTCTAATTCGTCAATGCCCTCAACAACCTGCAGGCTCGGGCAATGGTCAATCGTTAACTGCTTCAAGTTCTTCAAGTTTGACAAACCGCCTAAGCTTTTTAATGAAGAGCACTCTCGAACAAAAAATTTTTCCAATGATTCGAACGTGGAAACAAATTGAATATCCTGTACCTCTGGGCACCTTGACAGAAGGAATTTTTTAAGCATCTTTAGGGGGCTTGGGTCATCATTGCTTGCTGTTGTACTTGACGATCTCGGGATCCATGGCGGATCGTGAGGATTATGGACCACCCGATTGAGTTGGGAAAAAGAAGCACTCCATGTTATGTGTATCAATGCATCAAGAATCCTTTCCAATGATCTGCACTCCTCGATTTTTAACTTATACAAATACTCTAACTTTTCAATGCCCTCAACAACCTGCAGGCTTACACATCGGATAATACTTAAATCCTTCAAATTCTTCAAGTTTGACAAACCGCCTAAGCGTTTTAATGAAGAGCACTCTCGAATAGAAAATTCTCCCAATGATTCAAACGTAGAAATAAATTGAATATCCTGTATTTCTGGGCACCCAGACAGAAGGAATTCTTTAAGCATCTTTAGGGGTCTTGGGTCATCATTGCTTGCTGTTGTACTTGACGATCTCGGGATCCATGACGGATCGTGAGGACGATGGACTACCCGATCGAGTTGGGAAAAAGAAGCATTACTTGTTATGTGTATCGTCAACGCATCAAAAATCCTTTCCATTGATCTGCACTCCTCGATTTTCAACTGATACAAATACTCTAATTTTTCAATTCCCTTGACAACCTGTAAGCTCATGCACCGGATAATACTTAAATCCTTCAAATTCTTCAAGTTTGACAAACCGCCTAAGCTTTTTAATGAAGAGCAATCTTCAACAGAAAATACTTCCAATGATTCCAACGTGGAAACAAATTGAATATCCTGTAACTCTGGGAACCCCGACAGAATGAATTTTTTAAGCATCTTCAGGGAGCTTGGGAATTGGAAGGCTCCCCTCCAATGATCGATCAGCTCGGGAGCTTGTAGTTCATTGCACCCCAGCTCCTCCGACAGACAAGCCAACCTCTTGGAAGATTTGCAGTCCTTAATACGTGATCTCTCCGACGATCCTAAGACATCGAGTAACTGAACATGATGTTGCTCGTACACTTTGTTTTCTCTCGATTTTCTCAAACTTGATGAAACGAATACAATCTCCTTTTCCGATGGAGGAAGCCCAACGAGGTGTACTTGTTTTCCTCGAGTGTCGTAGAGCTCTAAAACTATCAAGTTTGACGGAAGTTGTTTGAAAGTTGGCAAATCCAGTCCATATAGAGTTAGTTCTTTCAGTAGAGAAAGGGAACCCAACTCTATAGTTGGTGCACGGACATTTGGAAAGCAAAACCACAGCTTGCTCAATTTGGATAACTTCCCGATCCACCGTAAGTCACAAGTTTGAATAATATCTGACCCGGCCATTGAATAAGAGCGATCGGATAGATTCAGTTCAACTAGATTAGTAAGATACGAGAGGTTAGGGACATTCAGCAACGAAGTAGATATCAGTAGTAAAGTGGTCAAACTTTTGGGGAGCATCGGCAGCTCTTGTATCCCATGACAACCAACCAAGTCCAGTGTTTGGAGTTGGCGAAACTCACTCATTGTACTGGGCAATTTTTCAATTGGTGTGACTGATACATATACAGATGACAGGCTTGGTAGTCTACCAATGGAATCTGGTAATCTTGTAATTCTCGTGCCTGATACATCCAGCTTCGTTAACGACTCTAATTTCAAAACTGAGTCGGGGAGTTCAATCAAGCCATGGCAAGCCTTAAGAGAGAGGTGCCGCAGACTTCGTAGCTCTCCAATTTGTTCAGGCAATTTTCTAAGTTTGTGACAGAACTCAAGGCTCAAGTCAGTCAGCCACCTCAATTTCCCTATAGAGCAGTCAATTTCCGAGAAAAAAAACTCCAATAAATAGTCAACTTCTCTAAAACTGAGTCCTTTGGAAAGGTTGGTGTCCCATGGATCGAGTCATTATGCTCAATAGTGAGAACCTTCAATTTCCTTGCCCTCTACAAAAGCCAAAGAAACTTCAGGACAGACAAGAAATAAATATGGATTTAGGCTACCAATTTGTATCATATGTCATCTGATCTTCTCACTAAATGAGAAAATTAGATTACAAATCCATCAAATTTTGTCCTTCATTGAATAAGAAAAATAGACTAAGAGGGAAATTGGTGTACCATGATTAGGCTCTTGAACACATCATCTGTGAATTGAAGCCCAGAAAGATTCACCACAACCGCGTTTTGTAGATGCGACAAATTGGTTGCCTCCAAATGTTGATTACGGCGGGCTTCGTCAATACTACTATAAGGGTAATCCAAATTGATCCATCTCAACTCGAAAAGACACCCTGTAAAGTCACCTTGGCAGGTTACGTCATACAAAGAAAGAAACCGTATATGTGGGAACCGCTTAATTTCCTCCGAAGTGACAGTTATATGATCCGACGATGATAGCAAATGGAGTGCTACAACTTGAACGCCTTCCTTGATCTGCCAATGACATTGAGGAGTAGAAGCAGGAATTTGTCAATATCTCACTATTTTATTTCGTAGAAGAGAAGAAAAAACGAAACAGAAGAGTAGCTCCCAAATCAAAAACGTGAATCCTCAATTAAGAAGAGGGTATAAGCAATTTTCTCAAATTTAGCCATACTTTACCTCTGTTGATGTTAATCTTAATTCGCGAATGATGTCTTTTTCATCCCACAACCTGGTTTGCTCTTGTTTGGCAATTTGCCTTCCCAGATCTCTAAATTGATCGTGCATCCCAAATCTATCACCGTCTAAAACCTTTATCATACACCTCTTAATAAGGACCTTGATGGCATGCTCCGGGAAAAACTCACAATCTTTCCACATGTACATTGGATTAGTCTTATTTACACCAATGAAAAAACATGCAATATCGAGAAATATCTGTTGTTGATTAGGCTCTAAGGCATCATAACTAATCTTTAGCTTTCCCAAGACATCCGTATGAGGTGTTTTCTTTAGCTTTTGTAGCCACTCTTCCCATATTTCTCTTGTTTCCTCACCAAAAAGCGATGAACCTATCGCTTTAAGAGCTAAAGGTAGTCCATTTGCAGTAGAGACAATACTTTTTGAAAGAGTGTAGTAATGGGCTGGAGGAGAGTTGTCATTGAAGGCATGCTTACTAAAAAGTTCGAGTGCGTCTTTGTCGCTCAACCCCACCATTTCATAATCCTTGAATTTATTCTCAAATCCCCTGATATTCAGAACACTCTGGTCCCTAGTTGTAACAAGTATCCTAGTACCAGGACACAAAGAATTCACTGGGATTAGAGTTTGGATCTGGTTGCCCTCATCGACATC
This sequence comes from Syzygium grande, assembly GCA_024733475.1. Taxonomy (NCBI): domain Eukaryota; kingdom Viridiplantae; phylum Streptophyta; class Magnoliopsida; order Myrtales; family Myrtaceae; genus Syzygium; species Syzygium grande. The sequence continues at coordinate 199,138 of JAMXDD010000019.1, forward strand.
ATCCAATACAATTAGCATCTTCTTGTTGCAAATTGTTTCTCCAATCATCTTGATCCCATAATCAATGTTATGAATCTTATAAGCCACTCTAGAATAAGAGATATCAGACAATAATTTTTCTTGCAACTTGTTTAAATCCTTGTTGTTTGCCGCTTCCCTCACGTCTTCAAGAAAGCAGCAGTTTCTCCCAAAGTGAGGACACAGTTGGTTGAAGATAATCTTGGCGAGGGTTGTTTTACCAATACCGCCCATCCCGTAAATTACAATGAGCCGCACACCACCGGACTTGATGTCTAATAAATTTTTTATGGCCGCTATTCGATCCTTCATTCCAACTAAATCTTTGGTCACCCGTCTTTTTCTTGTCTCGAGCCTGACCACAACCGCTTCAATAACCTCCCGGATAAGTTCCCCATCGCTGCCACAAAGTTGAACAGTTTCTATTGAGAAAAGGTGACAAATTTGCATGTTGACCAACCTTCTACTAAGCAACCAGGTGGGAACGCGATCAAGTTTAGGATATATCAAAATTCAACGTTACCCCCCCAAAGCTTTGGGAACATGATGAATTACAAACTTGAACATCCATTACAAATTTAAGTTAAAGGAATAGAGGACGAGAAATGTTTCATCTTTATATCAAGCATAAGAATCAGAATTTCTGGCAAAAAAGGGTAGAAGAATCAAAATATAAACATCTAATGAATCACAGTAATAGAAGATTTACTTATTTCTTTCGATGTGGAAAAGAACTTTGCAAAGGCAACAGTTCCTTAATCAAGTTCTCTAGCATACAATAGGAATCTTAATACATACATGGATCAAATTAGTATAAAAAAGATGAAGCAGAGCCAAATTCTTTATACGATGGAAAATAGGTGAAAAACGAAATTATAATAACAATATTAGGTCAGAAAAAAAATCAGAAATCTCATGATTTTAAAAAAATAAAAGAAGAATTTGAAAATTTCTGTTTAAAATAGTGAAATTAGAGTTTGAATATAATTAATGAATTTTCATAAGAACTATGGTCCAATTTTACAAAATAATTTTCACAATCATGGTTAGATTGTTACCCCGAAGATTTCTCCAGCTCCCATCCCTTAGTGTCATCAACTTCTTTGAGAGCCTGGCACCACGTCTCTATATCCTTGGAGCTGAACTTCTTCTTTTGATCCTCCATCTTTTGCTCCAAATTCGATATGGCCTCACTGTACAGGGCAGTTTTTAACTTTACATCATCGGGTTTCACGTCGTAGAAGATGGGTAATATGACCTTCTTATTGCCATCTTCTTTAGATTTAGAGGTGTTCTCCACCATCTCCGCAAGCTCACGGAGGCACCAGTGACTTGAAGCATAATTTCTGGAGAAGATGGGTATGTAGAGCTTGGAGTCGTCGATCGCTCGTAGAAGGTTGCCACTAATTCTTGCACCAGGTTGAAGCTTCTCATCATCCATGAAAACGCGAATCCCAGCATCAACCAAGGCGTGGTAGAGACTGTTGGTGAATCCACGACGAGTATCGATGCCTCTAAAACTCAAAAACACCTGGTATTCACCTCCTAATGTACTGCTAGTGCCCGTTCCTGTCTCTGAGTTCGCCATAGGAGCTCACTTTGCACTTCGCGGGGTCAGCTCTCTCTCTCTCTCTAATATACACTGTTCAAAATACCTCTTCTAGGCAATTTCAAGCAAAGCCTTGCATTTCTTGCATGCAAGTTGAGGACTTTGATGTTACAGTCACACCGAAGACTTTTGATACTTCAAGAGGACCGTTTAAATATTTTGCGTGGATGTTTCATGGGAATAGCTTTTATTACATTCTTAATTCGAAAAGCTTCTCCACCAGATCATCCTCCCTCAGAAATTTACAAAACGAGAACCAGGGCGTTACATTAAAAAAGGAGAAAAAGGATGTTTATTATAGGAACATGTGTACTGCGTGACTCACGGTATTTAATTGAAAGTTCAACGCATACAGGCAATTTTGGTGGAGCTTCCAATTTATAGTCAACAAAGTTAATAAGATGGAGGAAAATAATGGAGGCGTACCTTTTTAACATGCCCAATTTCTTTCGTGTTTCTTCTCGGTGCTTTCACTCTGTCCTTTTGAACTTTTGAATTTAAAAAATTTTGATTCTAAGACATTTAAATCATTTATAATTATTCTGTAGATATATTTGTAGCTGGACATATTTAAAATCCCAATCCAGTATTGTAAATTCACAATTTATCTATATAAATGCACAATAACAAAACATTCCTAAAGAATAGCCATTTATTATGACACATGGAACCCTGCATAATTAGAAAAATCTCCTTCATACTATAGAGAATTGGATTTGCTGCATGCACAGCAAAAAATGCTCCACTTAAGCACTACCTAAGCATATGGTTCCTAGTCACTATGAAATATTTATTTTTATCTTTTCGTCTTAAAGACTTACCTTTTATTGTAATTAATTTTAACCACTGAAACATTATCATAAAATGTTACTTTATATTAAAAAGCATATGATTGTGCAAATCTTTGACTTTTACGCAAATGGACTGTCTATAGGTGAGGAAATGCAATGATGGCCTGTCAATGGCCATGCTTCCACTCCATCGTGGTGTTGCTTTGTGCGTGGAAATAAAAGAAAGAGAAACCATGATGGTCTTGACCATACGATTAAGGGATGACTTTGCTCAGCTGAAGAAGGGATAAAGGAGATTAATGACGGCCATTGCCGATGTGGCCCAAAAGAGGAAAAGACGAAGAAAGTTACAATAATGGTGTCTTCTTCATTTTGACGTGTTTTATTTACATACGTTTTTCGTGGCGTCATTCGCTGTTTTGACTTGTTGACTGTACAAAGTCTTTGGGAGGATGACTCGTCCACATTTTTTTAATCTCGTTTACAACACCAGTATCCAAATCATTCAACTCAATTAGCATCGATTTATACGCGCAAACCGCTTTATCCACATGTGTTAGGTTAGCTGCATTCACAGGATGGCTAGCGAGACACTCCAGGATAGACACCGTGATCGAATCTGAACAAAATATATGTTGTTTCAAGAATAGCATTCAAAATACACATAATGCATTCATGACGGTTTATACGAGCCCAACTTTGCACAAATTATGTACAAAACAATAATCCTTCCAAAGACATGGTAATCGTATGTCATAACTATGGTCATCTTGGATGCATTGCTTTATGCAACTTAGCAACACCTTATGGAAACTCTACGAGGATGTACATCGTATTCTTTCAAGCCATTGCCTCAAACGATTGGAATACATAAAAGACTCATGCTTACTTTTTAGGTGGAGGCACAATGCATGTGAAGGTGACATCCCCTTCTTCACTTAAAAGAGAGAGATTCCTTCTTATTGATCAGGGAACATTTTGAATTTTTGGGTATCACACGCGGACTGGCTAGGTTGAGAGAACAATTAAAAAATTCAAACTTGGCATGCATTTATACGATGAGATTTTATAGAATTACTGTTAATTGTTATAAAAACTTAAGATATAAAATGAATTTGCAGTTTATTATTTAAATATTCTAACATACACTATATATTTATTTACATACATATGAGTACAAACTTAAGAGTAATCCATGAGTCGTGAATAAGTGCTCTTGGATAATATTTCATGTTTTGAAATATTGAATATGTTTTCAACACTAAAGAATTTTAAAAGGAGCTTCCGATTCTCATAGATAACTCTAATTTTATCATCAATCATGAGTTTAAGCTTATAAATATTGGTCAATATCTTAAGAAAATAAAATATATATATTTTGCGCATTTATTCATGATTGCCTAATGCAAGTTTCTTAACATGTCATCTCACTTTTCAGAATACTTCATATTTGTTCCACATTTCAGATAATTCGTCATTACCTTTCTTTGGTATACATTTCATGCTTCCTTATTTTAAATGGTGATAATCCTCACCTTAAAAAAGATGGTGCATATGAAAATATTTATTTATTCCCAAAACTTTCATCACTCTTTTTCCAGTCACGTAACTGCTCCCCCTACCAAACAAGTGTCCACATCCTAGAAGGGTCCGGCGAGGCACTACATGACCTATTTGAATACCGTATCGATCAAGTTTTGAGGGTTATATATGTATCAAAGTGGTTGTTGAAGGTTGGCCAAATTAGCAAAACGTTCTCAAAGGTTGTTATTAATTCTTATGCTTATTCTTTCAAAAAAACAAATCTCATGCTTCTAATCGTAATTCTCCAAGAGAGTGTTAATGTAATTCTTGTGCTCTCAAAGGTTGTCATTAATTCTTTTTTTTTTTTTTTTGATAATCCAGGGAACCTCCGCACGGCCGGCAGCCGGAGAGTAAACCCTGGGGGCGACACGTGCTAGCCACCACACACGTGCCACCGGTTAAGTCACCCTGCGGCCGCCGGGATTCGAACACTCAACCTTTTGCGAGAGGAAGAGTGCGCGCTCCAGCAGCACCACCCAGGCGGGTGGTGGTTGTCATTAATTCTTGTTCTTATTCTTTCAAAAAAAAAAGTCTCATGATTCTAATCGTAATTCTCTAAGAGAGTGTCAATGTAATTATCGTAAAGAGCACTTTGAGTGTGGAGTGAAATGACTGTCCTTGTAGAGTGAGCTATAGTCCATTGCGGAGAGGCAACTTCATTGTGAACGCTTTTAAAGGTTTTGAGGATTGCATCAGTAGATTCCAACCTTGTTATCGGGCTAATAGAGCTGGGATAATGGAAGAAGTTAAGTAAATAGGTCGACCCACTATAAATTGCTTTGCAATCCTTTTAATCTATTATTCTCTTTACATTTTTGTTGATGGAAGACATTTGCTCAGCAGTACGTATTTCGTTTGCAAACACTATTTCATCCTCTACACATTGTTTTGCACGAAAAAAAATTCCAAGTATCTTACAGCAACCATTTTATTTGTATAAAATTGGGTGAAATGACACTAGTTCTTCATGTATTCTTGCCCAAAATTCAAAACCATCCCTACACTTTTTTAATCCAAAATCATCCCTATATTTTAAGAAAGGGTCATCACTCGTCTCGCTACTATGTCACTCCATTTTCTGTTCGATTTGCGCTAATGTGGACAATCGGAACACTAAGTAGAAGCCATATTGCTATCAACAAATTTTGGCATACCATATTTCTCTGTACCAAATCCGTTTCAAGTGAGTTTACAGTTAAAAAAATTTAAAAAAAAACCTCTTTTGAATTACTAGAAGACTCAATACTCCTCCTACCCAAAATCAAGCAACTTCGCAGCAGTGCTGCTTCCAATTTATAGTCAAAAAAGTTGATGACTTTACAAATAATAAGGTAGAAGACAATAATGGAGGCATACCTTTGCACATGCCCAATTTCTTGAGTGTTTCTCCTTTGTGCTTTTCAGTTTTTGCTTTTGAACTTTTGGATTTAAAAATTTTGATTCTCAAACATTTAAATCATTTATAATTATTTTATAGCTATATCTATAGTTTGACATATTTAAAATTCCAATCCAGTATTGTAAATTCACAATTTATCTATATAAATGCAATAATAATAAAAAGTTCCTAAAAATTTGCCTCTCGTTACGACACATGAAACTCTGAATAATTAGAAAAATTTCCTTCATACCATAGAGCGTTGGATTTGCTGCATTCAATACAAAAAGTGCTTTACCTAAGCACCACTTAACCAAATCCTTCCTACTCATTATGAGATATTTGTTTTGATCTCTTTGCCTTAAGGACCTACCTTTTATTATAATTAAGTACCTTTAACCACTCAAATATTCTCATAAAGTGTGCCTTTATATTAAAAAGCAAATGATTGTGCAAATCTTTTACATTTTTTTTGGAAATGGACTATCTATAGTTGAGTAAATGTAATGATGGCCTTGTCAATGGTCTTGACCATAAGAAACAACTATGCTTAGCCGAAGAAAAGGAAAAGAAAAAAGAAGATTGATGATGGCCACCGCTGATGTTAAAGATTGATCAATGGTCTTCTACGCAACTTCGCAGAAAGCCTCGCGGTTCTCGAATGCAAGTCGAGGACATCGACCGTCCGACCAATAGAATTGGATTTTATGGTCTTGGTCGTAAAATATTACTATTTCTGTTTCAACCATTTGATTGGTTTTCCAGTGATTAGTCCTTTATTTCCTTTTTTTCTTTAGCTAAAATACTCCATTATTTCCCTCAAGACGCCTTGACGTGGCCACATTCGACGACTTTCAACCATTTCATATTCATATTCATATTCGATGACCCAATCCGAATTGTTATCTAGAAAAGTTTCTAATTATTAAACCGCGCCACCAACCCCCTGCCCCTTTTTGTGAGTTATTAATTTTATGTTCATATGATAATGAAGATCCAAATTATTTCTATTATCCTGTTCAAGTTGATATCAAAATATGTTTCATTTCATCACTCGAATAAGAGAAAAGTTAAATAGGAGATGTTTCGATGACAACTATAGGGCGCCTCTGTTGGTACCAATTATAGGTTTACAGTGAGGAGATTGGTATCAACTCGTTCAAGCATGCAATCGATTTTTTATTTTTGTCTTGTCTTGTCTTGCATACTATAAAATCTTGTCTAGCTATTATGTCGCTCCATTTTCCGTTCGATTTGTGCTAATGTGGACAATCAGAACACTAAGTAGAAGCCATATCGCTGACAACAAATTTTGGCATACCATATCTCTCTGTACCAAATCCATTTCAAGTGAGTTTACCGTAAAAAAATTAAAAAAAAAACCCTCTTTAGAATTACTAGAAGACTCAAAACTCCTCCTACCCAAAATCAAGCAACTTCGCAGCAATGCTGCTTCCCATTTATAGTCAAAAAAGTTGATGACTTTACAAATGATAAGGTGGAGGACAATAATGGAGGCGTACCTTTTCACATGTCCAATTTCTTGAGAGTTTCTCCCTTGTGCTTTTCACTTTTTGCTTTTGAACTTTTGGATTTAAAAATTTTGATTCTCAAACATTTAAATCATTTATAATTATTTTATAGCTATATCTATAGTTTGACATATTTAAAATTCCAATCCAATATTGTAAATTCACAATTCATCTATATAAATGCAATAATAACAAAAAGCTCCTAAAGATTTGCCTCTCGTTATGATACATAAAACTTTGAATAATTAGAAAAATTTCCTCCATGCCACATAGCGTTGGATTTGCTGCATTCAATACAAAAAGTGCTTCACCTAAGCACTACTTAAGCATATGCTTCCTACTCATTATGAAATATTTGTTTTGATCTCTTCGCCTTAATAACCTACCTTTTATTATAATTAAGTACCTTTAACCACTCAAATATTCTCACAAAGTGTGCCTTTATATTAAAAAGCAAATGATTGTGCAAATCTTTTACTTTTTTTTTTTGGAAATGGAGTATCTTTAGTTGGGGAAATTTAACGATGGCCGATCAATGGTCTTGACCATAAGAAACAACTATGCTTAGCCGAAGAAAAGGAAAAGAAAGCCTCGCAATTTCGCAGAAAGATTGATCAATGGTCTTCTACGCAATTTCGCAGAAAAGCCTCGCGGTTCTCGAATGCAAGTCGAGGACTTTGATGTTAAAGTCATGACGATTGACGAAGACTTTTGAGACTTCTAGGAGAGACAGTTTAAATATTTTGCATGATGTTTAATTTAACTAATGTATTTAGGACACTCGTTAGTGAGATCTTTATAAAGATAACATTACATTTCACATATTTATAGTGAAATAGTTATGATAACATATATGTATTTTTATGTTTTGATGCAATTTTTTTTATCTCGTATTAAATAAAATTTAAAATTTGAATTTCGTAATATCTTGAAAAAGTCATCAAATACAAAGTTATGAGTAGAAATCCTCAAACAAGGAAAAGAATTATAACAAAAATTATTAAAGTGTCCCACATTGGTTGTTTACGCGGTTTACATGCTATTTGTATGCATCTGGTCTTCCTTTTCCTGTAAGGTTTTTGGGGTGGACATTTTCACATGTATCATAGCCCGATTCTGTCTCAGTTTATTTTTGATTGCGCTGATTCTTATTCGTGACGTTCCGTCCGTTCTTTTGAATTGGACATTTTAGCAACAATAACGTTACATTCATTAATGGGAGGAGCTTCTATTTACATTCTTAATGTGAAAAGCTTCTCCACCAGATCATCCTCCTCCAGAAATTTACAAAACAAGAACAAGTGCGTTTCATTTAAAAAGGAGAAAAGGATGTTTATTGTAAGATATAAACGATGAAATTCTTGGTTTGAATGCCCGAAGTCCGATGCCACTTTCGTTAGTGAGAGACATCATTTTGGACATTTGTATTGCGTGACTCACGGGATTGAATTGAAAGCTACGGACAAGCAACTTCACAGAAGCTGCAGCTTTCAATTTAAAGTCAATAAATTTGATTTTTTGGTCTTGGTCGTAAAATATTACTATTTCTGTGTGAACCAGTTGATTGGTTTTCCTATGATTAGTCCTTTCTTTCCTTTTTTCTTTAGCTAAAATACTCCATTATTTCCCTCAAGACGTCTTGACGTGGCCACATTCGATGACTTTCAACCATTTCATATTCATATTCATATTCGATGACCCAATCCGAAATGTTACCTAGAAAAGTTTCTAATTATTAAACCGCCCCACCAACCCCTGCCCCTTTTTGTGAGTTATTAATTTTATGTTCATATGATAATGACGATCCAAATTATTTCTATTATCCGATTCGAGTTGATATCAAAATTTGTTTCATTTTATCACTCGAATAAGAGAAAAGTTAAATAGGAGATGTTTCGATGACAACTATAGGGCGTCTCTGTCGGTACCAATTATAGGTTTAGAGTAAGGAGATTGGTATCAACTTCTTTAAGCATGCAATCGATTTTTTATTTTTTATTTTATTTTTCTCCTTTTCCCCTTCTTTATTTATATTTATTTATAGTGAAGTGAAATTAAACTAAAAATTAACTAAGTGCCGAAATAAATATGAACTAGAATTTATATGCATGCATCTAAATCATATGCCAAAATACTGTGTAATATAAATCCAGATTTCATGAAAATCTACACTACTTTCACTTGGAATTTCAACCTTAAACTTCCTACGAGAACAAAGTTAGTGCACCCCATAAAATAAAGAAAACTAGACGAAATGCTATGAATTAGAGCTAAACTAATCCACACAATGCGAAATCAAATTGGATGTTTACATCTATACTAATTGATGAAATTAACTATTAATTAAAAATAAAATATTTTGTTAAGACTCGTGTGCAAATTGAGCTCCATCGTGCAGATTTTTTTACTATTTACATATTTATGCTTACTAAAACACGAGTAACAATCAACATGAACTAACGCAAAAAGCCACGCACGTGCTTGCTTTTATTTCCTTTCCTCCTCTTCTTTTTTTCTCCTTTCTTTTAACACGTACAGCTAAAATCCTTTTCACTTGTGCTGACTGGGTAAGTCTGTTGCATGTTTCCCTCTTGGTGAGCTAGGCTCGTGCTTGCTTTGGCTTGGAAGTTCAAATGAATTTATGACTTATTTAACATGTCGGGTCGATTTGAATTGCACGCGAGAGAAGTCAAGATTCAAAACGCTGTCGGCTCATATGCACCAGACGCATGCAATTTATCGCGCGAATTTTAAAGAGGCCACGTAATTAGACTAGACACATGGAACCGGAGGAGAGCTAAGATGCAAAACATCCTTGCACCCCAGATTTTGGAAAAGATAAGGATAAAACCATGCAGATGAAGAGAGAGAGACACAGAGAGAGATAGAGGTGGCCACGGGCCGGTTTTGGCCCGGAACCGGCCCGTTGATTGGGCCCGCGGTTCGGAACCGGAACCGGCGGTTCCGGTTCCATAAAATTTGGAACCGGCGGTTCCGGGCCCGGTTCCAAAAAAAAAAAAAGGAGAAGAAAGCTACAGCAGCAGCAACAACAGAGCTTGCAGGTCCGCCGGGCAGCCGGGGCCGGCGGAGGTCGCCGGCCTCAAGCGAGGCAGCCCTCACCGGCGTCGGGCGAGGGCCGCCCTCGCCTGAGGCCGGCAGAGGGCGCGGCGGCGAGAGAGGGATCGATCAGACCAAAAGCGAGCAGAGTTGAGAGTGAGAGCGAGCGACGAAGAGAGACGGAGACAGCGACGAAGAGATACGCAGGAGAAGGTGAAGGTAGATGGAGAAACACACGCGAATTTGAGGTTCTGAACCGGAACCGGCCCGGAACCGGCTGGTTCTGGTTCATACTTGGTCACGAATCGGAACCGGTCGGTTCCGAACCGTGGCCATGACTAGAGAGAGAGAGCGCGCGCTTTGAAAAAAGCCTGAACCGAAAGCACAAAAAGTGGAGTCATCCATCAATCAATCAATCTCCCAAAAGCCCCAAACATGGTCGGCGTGAGGACGGGGATGAAGATAGAAAATTTCGCATGCAAAAGTCAAGCCTTCATCGTCAATTCCCTTCCCTTTCCTGCTTTTGCCTCTTCCTTACTTGAACTTAGCACGATTCTTCCTTCAAATTTTCTTTCTTCTTGTCAAAGGTTCTACCACTTGATACGTTTTCAGAAATAATCATTATTCAATTTCTTGATCCGTATCTTCAATTTTTGAAAACTTATAAAGTTCTCCTGCTAAGCCTTGACCAATGAATCTCAAAAATCCTTTAAATTGTATCTGATTAAAACCAAGCATTGTAGACAGTCCCTCATTCAACCACCAGCATTCCATGGATGTAAATATTAGGTCAATCGGACGTTGGACAGAAAAATTATGACTAGTCAAAATTTGGTCAAATTTTTTTGTAATGTTTTTTTTCCATTTCTTTTGAAAGAAAGAAAGAAAGAATGATGATGTAAACCCCCGCTGCCGTCGTCGGTCACCACATGTCGATTCCAGCATCAGCCCGATGATGGAACGGTGACAATCCGCATGTGAGCCCAAGCCACGCCAGGCCAGTCGCACATCTGCCCAGCGCACCTGGGCCGCATGTCTTAGCGCATGACTGGGGCGAAAATGGTGCAAGGCCGCATGTGGGCCTACGCTATCCCCTGAACCGTCTCGTGTGGAGCTGGGCTTTTGAAGCCCAATTTCACACCTACAATTTTTAGGCCTTTCACCACATTTGCCTTGTGCCTTGCAACCTCTATGACCAGGCGGGCTTCAAAGCTCGCAGTCCATAGCCACTTGACCGCGAAGCTTGCGATTTGCCGTGGCTGGTTCTACTTCAAAGCTCGCGACCTCCATGACCACTCGAGCTCAAGCTCAAAACTTGCGGTAGTCATGGATTCTCAAGCTCGAAGCTCGTGCCTAGGGTAGAGATCGAGCGGCCATAGGTGTGAGATCTAAAGGTCATAGATCTCGAGCTCCCGGTCGCCATGGCTGCTCGAGCATTTGAGGCACGGGCCAAGGCTAGCGGAAGAATGGTCGTGAGTGGGTGGGTACAAAGGAATTCCATTGGTAGGGTTTAAATATTTTAAAAAAGGAGAAGAATTCTAGGTGAAAGATAGAGTCAACATTTGAATATAAAGATAAAAAAAGATAAATATCAACAAATATTTAACGACCTTTACGCCGCATCAACAAAAATTCACAACGGCCCCAAAGTGTTTAGCAACATTCGAACCTATTTGAGGTTTTAATTCCAATATTAAACCATACAAATAAGGACAACAGGCCCCAAATCTTAAAAGGATGAATGACATAGAAGGCCCAAGGAACGCTACGGCCTCTACGATAAATAGTTCTCTCACGGTTGAGTTCTTGCGTTTGATTATTTTCTTTAATAAATTTAAGTTTTGTGTTTTCTTTCACGTGATTAATTTGATATAATTAGTCTATTTACTTATTTCAATTTTTAGGAGGAAATTCAAAGTGCCATTTTCAACTCGACAAAAAAAAAACTAGTATGTATCGATCTCCAAAGCAAGCTTGCCTTGAAATTAATAACAAAACTTTTTTTTCTCAGTAAAGTTTACATGCTTTGTTGCGATTGTTATGTCTGTCTATTTATTTGTTATGGTAATTACAGCTTACATTTAAAAGATAGGAGAAAAATAATAGTAACAATCTTCAGCTCAATCATCATCATCTTCGTTGTCAAACCACCTGTGAATCCCACAATTACGCCATTGATGTTGACGATGAAGATGAATTGGCCGAAGCGGAAACGCTGCAAAACTCAGTCATCAATCTCTCATCGCTCCCTCTCTCCACAACAAAACGCCCAAGCTTACCAACAACCTCCACCAAGTTGTCCCTGCACAAGAACTCGTCGCTATAAACTTTCTCCACCTCCCTATCGGGTCCTGCAAGAATAATATGCGTCTCCGCTCCGCTACCGCCCTTCTTGCTCCTGGCCAGCACAGCCGCCGTGAATATTGCCGACATCCTCCCCGGCGCTGCCTCATGGTACCCGCTCGGCCCGTCGACTAGTATCACGTCCCAACTCAACTCATACACGTGGTTGGGCAAACTGTTCAACGCGAGCTTGCACTCCGAGAAGAGCAGGTTCTGCACCGGCCGGCACTCACTGCAGAACTCGCCTCTCACCGGCTCGAGCAGCCTCTTCATTTTGCCGACCCCCGTCTTGTGCTGCACGTCGTAGGCCCAGACTAGGTTCTCGTTCTCTTGAGGAAGACGGTGCGGCTGTCGGAGTTGAGGGCTTTGTACAAGAGAGCCTCGTGGGTGAGGCCAAAAACAAGGAGGTTGCAGTGGGAGGGTGCAGCGGGACAGCGGACAACTGTGGCGGTGATGGTGGCGAGCTCAGCGGACGTCATGTGGGTGGAGTTGGTAGTGGCGGTGTAGTGGAGGAGGACGTTGGATATGGAAAGTGGAAGCGGGACTGAAGAGGCAGCAAAGCCCATGGCGGTGCTTGTGACGGCGGCGGCAGCAGTGGCAGCGGCGATTAGGGTTAGAGTGAAGGCGGTGGTGAAGAAGGTGATGATGAAGATGAGCCACAATCGATTGGTGTTTGAAGATGATTGCTTTTGGATTGTGGGATGGAGGAGCATTAGCTTTGCGCTTTTCATCTTTTGATCTCTCTCGAGAGCGCAAAGTGTTCATTTCATAGGCTATTTTTTGTACTCGTTTTACTTCGAGGTGGAGTTCAAACAGTGATATTATACGAGTATCGTTTCTTAACTATCGCATGAGAAAAAAGAGAAGAAAAATAATAAAAAATAATTTAAAATTAAAATTGTTTTTTTGATGGAAATGCCTTTAACCGGCTGGAATATTTAGCTGGTCGGTGACTGGTGAGGTTAGGTCCTCATTTGAAACCGTCATGGCCACTTCATATCCTTATTTGATACAAGATCAACTTCAAGCTCCTATTTGATAAAATGATGACACTTTAAGCCTTTATTTGGAATTTTTCTTATTTTCTTTGGTGCAAATATGTTATCCCTAAAAAATGTTGGTAGTATCTAAATGTAGTAACTGCAGATGCAAAAAATGTACAACCTCAAAAACTCAGGAGTCAACATTTTACGCTCATAACTATTCAGATTCACGCAATATGAAAATCAAACCTATTTAAATATGCTATTTTAGCAATATCAATAATTTTTATAATACAGTTTCGCGATTTGTTTTCGATTTCATGGGTGAGATGGATGAAGACAGAAAAGTTATAACTAGATGAAAAATATTATTTTCAATTTCTTTAGAAAAAAAGAAAGAATGATGACGTCAGCCTCCGCCGCCACCGGTCGCCACGTATTGCTTCTAGCGTTAGCCCGGTGATGGAATGGTGACAAATCGCACGTGAGCCCAAGCCATGTCAGGCCCAATCGCGCAGCGGCCCAGCGCATATGGGCCGCATGTCCTAGCGCATGACTGGGCCCCAATGGCGTAGGGCCGCAAGCGGGCCTAAGCTGTCCCCATACTCATTTCATGCGGCTCTACTGGTTTAAAATGAGGCTTTTCATGAATAAATAGATAGTCGTAATGCCTAAATTACTCTTTGAAGAAAATATAAGAACGTGATTTTACAGCTATTATTCCACTTAAATAAAAGATATCATAGTTTCCATAGGAGGTTATTTTGTTTGTTTAAATATTTGCATTAGAAATTCCATTGCATAAAACCGACTCATAGATCGAAATGTCGCGACAATCCGTCTGGACAAATTCAAAGGTTGGAGACTAAGGCCCCCTCGATCATAAATCGAGGCCCCATGGATATCGTGATTTTCTAGAATACTTTCAAAAAGATTATAGTTATTTTTCCTAAAATATTTTTAGCTCCCAAAATCCTTATTATCTATGATCAAAAGGACAAAAGTACCTCCAAGTAGGCCAAATAATAACATGATTCTGTTAATTTCAAAACTAAACATATATCATCTAATTACACGTCATTAGTCAATTGCACATGCGTACACGTCACGAATTTAGACTCAAGCAAATTTTTACATGCCAATGCATACTTTCAAAACACAAACCAACATAGCACCTGAAGCCATGTCAGGGCATAAATTGACAAAGGAATTTCCCTGATTACGTCTCCAGAAAAATCATAAGTTGCATCAATAATGTTAGGAATAATTTGAAAATTGTATTTAAAGGACGTAACTGGAAAATGTGGTACCAAAAGACCCTCCCCACACTTAAATGAAACCCGGACCGCAGGTTTCTTTGGCTTTCACAAATGACCAATGCTTTCACATGTGCACCTAGTTTCCAATCAGCCTAGTTTTCATAAATTGATTGGGGGCGACTTCATCTCCTACTTTAAACAAAACCCTAGCTAGGGTTGGCCCAAAACTTCTAAAACTCCTTTTCCAACGACGTAGCTGCTCCTCTTGCCAAACAAAACCTCGGACTCCAAGAGCGTCAAGGCGCTACATGACCTATTTGAAGACTCCAACATGTCGATCAAGTTTGGAGGGCTATATATTGCATCAAAGGGGTTGTAGAAGGTTAGTTGAGTTGATCAAAACACTCTCAAAGCTTTTTTTTAACATCTTTGCTTATTTTTGGAAAAAAAATATATCGTGATTCTACTCGTAAATCTCTAGAAGAGTGTTGATGCAATTATTGTACAAAGTGCTTTGAGTGTAGAGTGAAGTTAATGTACTTGTATAGTGAACTAGAGTTCCTCTTGGAGAGGCGAATTTCATCTCTAAACGCTTTTAAAGGATTTAGGTATTGTATTAGTGGATTCCAGCCTTGTTGTTAGATGGGAAAATTGTTCAAAAAGTTATAAATCCACTATACGATGATCAATTCAGTTCTAAACTTTTCAATTTGGCAAATTTAGTCCAAAACTTTTTAGCGATTTTCTAATATAGTCCATCTTGCCAATTTGAGTCGAAAATCGTCGATGTGGCAGTTTTAGTCAGCGCTGACTGTCTTATGTGGTACGGTCGGATGACCAACGGGTAGCGTGGATGATTTTTACAGTTTTTTTCTTTTCCTTCATCTAAATAGAATTTGAGTCCGAGGCACTTGCCTTGTGACGCCACCTGGGCTGCTTCGATATCACCACCTCATCGTGAATCCTGACCAAAGACACCACAGATGTTTCTATTGTTCAGTGTCTCAAGAAATTCAATCAAACTAATTGCTTCCATTCTTCGTTTCTGAAAATGTAAAGCGACTTTTACACAAAAAAAGAGAGAGAAAGTAGAAGTGCAAAGAGTAAGGACTTCCTAAGCTCTAGTCCACACGGGGTGGTGATTACGAAGGTTCCTACAAAGCATGGTAGTTGAATGGTTAAGCTTAGGCTCAATTTGTTTAACATAAAATAAATGATTTGAAAAACATTATCCTAAAAATAATCGTTTGTATTGTTTCAAATAACTAGTCTATGAAAGATGATTTCATTTTTTACAATAATTTATATCTAAATATTTTTGTAAATGACAACAATATTATTTATTTATTTATTTTTATAAGAGATACAATACAAGTGAGTATTTTTGGAAAAACATTTTCCAAATTGTTTGTTTTTTCGGCAGACAAAGGCACCCTTGACTTCTTCCTGCTTTTCCTCTGTGATACCATCGAAGTTCGTTCCCCCACGGCAACAACACCCCACCCATTCAATGAAATCGCAGGAGTGTACAAAAAAAAACAAAGAAAAACATTACCAATTTGGATGAACAGGTAGAGACTGATGAGAGACGCAAAGCGAGAACAAAGAGCATTCGCTTATAATCGAAACATGGTCGGAAGTGAGTACATAGAGGGGTCGTCGCCGAGCTTCCAAGCGATGACATAGTCCCAAGCCATCGAGTTGGCTAGAGGTGTCAACCGTTAGACCGACCTTTGAAGAGGTCTCATGGTCGATGCTTGCTTCTTCGCCAACACTTTGATAAAATACCGAGAAGCTCTGCTTGCTTCTTTTCGCTTCTTCCCCATCGCTGACCTGGATCTGCGCGATGCGGCCCTTGCAGACCATAGACAAGGGTCGTGGCTCTCGTTTGGATTTGGGTAAGGGCTCCAATGCCCTTGCCCTCGCGCCATCGCTGAGGAACTGGTGATCCGGCCGACCTTTCCGGGAAGGTGAACAGTGAGGAAGGGGTAAAACGAAAATAAAAAGAAAGGAAAAGAAAGAAAATAAAAAAATCTAAAAATTCTCAAAACGACGTTGTTTCGATCATTGATGGTTTACATCAGTGCCGACCGTGCCACATCGAATATGGCCAGCGATGACTAGACCGTCATCTCAGCGGTTTCCGATCAAAATTGGCCATATGGATTATATTAAAATTTCGTGCAAAACTTTAAGACTAAATTGATCAAATTGAAAAGTTAAAGTTGAATTGGTCGTAGTACAATACGTTTGAAACTTTTTTGACAATTTCCCCATTGTTAGACCGTTAGCGTTGGGATAATGGAAGAGGCTATGTGAATAGGCTGAACCACTATAATTTTTTTTTGTCAATCTTACCTTTAACTTCTCTTGCTTTCTTTCTAAGACCTTTACTTTGCCTCTTTGCATAGCGTGGAAATCGAATCCTGCATGTGTACCTGGTCCCCACCCCTCCCTACCAACAAAAGCTGAGTGCCCGCTAGCTAAAACCAAAATAAATTGATTTGGAGCCTTTTCTATGCGTTACCCTCTTTATATTTCTGATGATAGAAGATATTTTCTATACGTACCTTTTTTTGTCCACGAACATTGTTTCATCCTCAACACATTGTTTTGCAAAAGTTTCAAAAATCCTAAAACAATCTGTTCATTCCCTTCTTGATTGTTTAGTTAAGTCCATTTCACACATAAGCATTTTATTTGTATAAACATTAGGTGAAATGGCACCAATTGTCCGTTTATGTTTGCCCAAAATTCAAGACCGTCCTTGTATCTATTCTTGTCCAAAATCATCCAAGTTTTTAAAAAGGTCATTGCTCATCCTTCTATTATGTCGCTACTTTTTCCGGTCGATTTATGCTGATGTGGACAATCGGAACTTTGAATAGAAGCAATATGGCAACCTTGGCTGCTCAAGCTCGAAGCTCACAGTCATGGCCATTTGAGCTCGAAGCTTATGACCGCCATGGTATCTCGAGCATGAAGCTTGTGGCAATGGTCATTTGAGCTCAATCATCATCATTTTCGTTATCAACCAACTGTGAATCCCACAATTACGCCATTGATGTTGATGACAAAGATGAATTAGCCGAAGCCGAAACGCTACAAAACTCAGTCGTCAATCTCTCATCGCTCACTCTCTCCACAACAAAATGCCCAAGCTTACCAACAACCTCCGCCAAGTTGTCCCTGCACAAGAACTCGTCACTATAAACTTTCTCCACCTCCCTGTCGAAGTCATGCACGAATACATGCGTCTCCGCTGTGCCACCCTTCTTGCTCCCGGCCAGCACCGCCACTGTGAATATCGCCGACGTCCTCCCCGGCGCCACCATCTTCAAGCCCTCCTCATCTCTCGAGTCTCTCCTCGCATAATCACCCAGACCACCGAGTCCACCACACCACCCGTCTGCCGCCAGGAGCTATAGCACCACCATGAGCAATCTGTGGGTGGTGTTCGAGTTTGATCACTGGAGTGAGGACAGAGGTTGGAATCTCTTCCAATAGAAGCTACCTACCCGATAGGCTTCAACTTTCGAAGCGGCAGCGGCGGCGGCGCTGGGAAGACTGAAGACCTTTGTTTGCTCAGGAGATCGAAGGCTGTAACGAAAGGAAGCCAGTGGCTCGGGGGACTCGGAAGAATCTCTTCTTCCGTCAAACCCAAGAACATTTTTTCGTTCTGAATCGAACTCACATCTTCATTTGCACCCCAATTCATCTTTGATCGACCGACTGGCAAGGTCTTCCCAAACTTCTGAGCGTTTTTTCACTTTTAATCATCACGCGCTGCCTCTGTTCTTCAATTTGATTTTCTTTTGTCCTGTAAAGTTCATCCGCATTGAATTTCCGTTGACATTGTGACTTTTTTGCTGATTGGATCGTCTTTAACTGGAGCTGTACGGTTTCTAGCGCAGATAGCAAGAAAATAAGGGAGATCTCTTGGGGTAATCGAGATAGATAGTAGTATAAGAAGGTATGAAATTGAGTTTTAGAAATGGATGTCATAGTTGTTTTTTGACTCGTAATTGGTGATGGATGTTCGTCGAATTACTTGTGATGGAACTTGCTTGTTTGTCTGAATGACATGATTTCTTTGAACTATATGCTAGGAAATTGTTCTATGCTTGATTCAAATACTGGGAATGCGAGCAATTTGAGCATGGACACATCTTTCTCCAATTAGAAATAGAGATGTAGCTTCATTCCCTCTGTTCAATGTCAATATGCATGCGATTGTTCGAAACAAAGCCGAACATAATCATTTGTTAAATTTATAGGATCGTTACGATCCTTGATGACGTCACAAAACTTCGTAATTGTATGCTTTTTGCACTTGAGTTGCTGAACTCTTAGGTGGCATGTGTAAGATTTAATTCCATATTCATAAATATGTAGTCTCTTATTGACAGATTGGGGAGAAGCTCGCTGGCGATAAACATGTCAAGTACATATATTGTCTGTTGAAAAGGTAGGTATGAAATTTTCCACGGCCTCAAATATGTAGTCTCTTATTGACAGATTGGGGAGAAGCTCGCTGGCGATAAACATGTCAAGAAGCTCGTTGGCGATAAATTTTCCCACGGCCCGCGTCAACACGCCTCAAACCTATTCTCACAACCCACGTAAACACACCTCAGGCTCAATCTCACAGCTCGCGTAAACACGCCTCAGGCTTATTCTCACAGCTCGTGTAAATAAGTCTCAAGCCCTTTCTCACTTTCCGCTGACTCGCGTAAACACACCTTAGGTCCGACTTTCTTTCCAATGACCCGCATAAAGACCCTTCGGATCCAACTTTCCTTCCACAGCCCGTGTAAACACGCCTCAGGTCTTTTCTTGCCTTTCTCGCCACATCTGCATAACACGCCTCAAGTTGGTAGCCCTCTGATTAATCCGGGCTTTTCAAGCAAACACACACGCCACTTAATTCAATCAATTTCACATCTTTAACAAAATCAAATATCACACAACCATTTCCAAATGGCCACAACACAATTCGCCACACTTACACCAAAAAGGTCACAGTTCCACCAATTCACGTTGCATTTCAACAAACACCTACGATCACCATAGAGCGATCACAACCAACCATTAATTCACCACATAAGAACACAATTCAAGCATTGGACCACACGGGACAATCACACGCTAAATTGATATTCTAGCCTCAACGGCCCCTCATACAATCACACTAAGCCACAACCCACAATAGGCACATTATCCCCATCACGAATCATCAACATGAACTACCATCAAACAAATGTTAAATCACACATGAACAACCATTATCTGCAGCACAAATTCCAGCATTAATCGACTCCAAAACCAGCTACAAAACCGATCATAAGCCATCCCAATTCAGCCCCTACTTCCTCTTCAAACACGACACCCTTCGGTTCGATAACCCGCCAATGATTGAATACGATTTCTACCATTCAACAGCCCGCCGTTTCAACATGCAAAGGATCGACAATACCACCCATGAACCAGCCATCACCAGCCCCCATTTTGACGTCTAATGCACCTTAAAATGGCCTCTAATCGACTCTAGAAATACCCAATGTCCTAAGCTAGGTTGCAAAGCGGGTTCTACAGGTTGCCGAGCCGGGCGGCTGACGAGCAGCCAAGGCGTATCAAGTGGCTACACGGTTGGGGCCGAAACAGGAAGGCAACGGAAAGAAAAAAACGAGGAAAGCTGAGGTGGTGGCCGCCAGCCAGCGTACCGGGCGACAGAGGTGGCTGAGGGAAGAGGCCGGGTGGCGAAGGTAGAGCGGGCGACCGGAATGAATGACAAGCGGCGGCGCCAAGCGGGGGTTGAAATAGGGGAAGGCGTCGAGGGAGAAGAAAAACAGGGGAAAGGGTGGTCGCGCGATGGTCGGAGGCGGCCGGGCGATGGAGGATGAGCCGACGAGCCGCTGGGCAACGCTGGGTCGTGGATGCGCGGCGGGTTATCGGGCGCTGGGTAAGCTCAAGCAAATTAGCTAGGCACGAAGGAGAGGAAGAGAACAAATATTTTGGGCGGCGGTCAAGGGGTCAAGCTTAAGGGGCAACGGCAAGGTCAAGCACGCGGGCACCGAATGACGGTTTGGGCATGCAGAACAAAAAGTAGGAGCGGAATCGGTCGAGGCCAAGGAAGAAGAAAGGAAGAAGAAGAAGAAAAGAAAAGGAAGAAAAGAAAAAAAAAAGGAAAAGACAGGAAGAGAGAGAGACGTGAGCAGGAAAAGGGAACGTGCGTGGCAGGGAGAGAGAGAGAGAGAGAGAGAGAGTCATTGCACTGGAGTGCGATTCGACGGTCACTATTCAAATTTAAAAATGATCCAACGGTCCACGAAAAATTTTAATTATAAATTAGAAAAAGGCCAAAAGAAATCAAATAAAACACACTACGAGAAAAGTCTACTAGTCCAAATCGGCACCCGGTCAAAATTTCACTTTTCAGGCAATATGGCCACAATAATATCGGCATCATCCAATTAAGTTTTTCCCGGAACTTCGAGAAATTCGACATTAAAGTTTGGGATAACGGCAAAATTCGATCGAGTGTGATTCTAGCAAAATCTCAATTTTAAAAACGATAACCGAGAGTGATCAGTTCCCGGACGAGATTTTACTAACGAATTATACGTTTTATAAATTCCAAAAATTGATCGAAATTCGGAATGTCATAGATTTGTGGCGACGGCGAGGTCGAGCGGCCTCACATCTGCTATTCAAAAAGTCTACACAACAAGAGAGGGCAAGGTTGCAAGGTCGACTTCAAGATATTGTAAATATGAAGCAGTGCAGAAGCAGAATATCGCACGGTATCTGCGAGATGTTGTGGCTATTACACGAGTACCAGAAGAACTTCAAGTAAAGTGAAAAATGCCTATATCTTCAGTGCAACAAACTAAGAGATTGACAATTATCTAGGAAAAAGATTGATACGAGAGCTCACAATAAGTTAAGTCGGACTTATTGAGCTCTCGCATCAATAAGTGAAGTCGACTTGAGGGGGTGGGTGTCGAAGGGAGAAATTTGCTCCTATTTTCTAGCTGACCTAGGCGAGTACTAGTACAACAAGATTGCAATCAAAAATTGCACATCCAGTGCAACATAACAGAACTAAGGCATGATAGATTTTACGCATCAACTTGAGGGGGTGGGGGTGTCTAACAATTAGGCGAAAATATCGGGATAAGAATTATTTTATTTCCTTTTATTTCCTAGGCCATAAAGAAATAGAAAAACAAAAGAAATTCCACAAAGAATAAGTGCCTAGAAGAAGGTTGTCACAACTCTACCAAACAATACTACAAAATAGATCATTAGTCCTCGAAGAAGCTCAAGTGAATTCACCGAATCGCAATTTAGAGAATCAATGAAAAGGCCGCAAACCCCTTCGGAATTGGATAAAGACTTGGTAAATAGAAAAAAATACCCATGCCTATGCGACAAATATATAATCAGAAACTACCAATATATATCTGTGTAAGCAACATTTCCTCGTCATTCCAAGGTCAAAAGCAATTCAATTTAATCTGGCGAAAAGGAAATATTATATACCTTCTCATGGTGGGGAGCACAAGGATCGTCCTTGATTTCCATGGCAAACAAATTCAGATCAGGTGAAGATTAAAATAAGAGCATCCAGGAGGAGAGAGCTCCCTGAGAGAGTGATAACAGAGTGAAACAAACAAATTGAAAGTAGACATGGATTTGGTCTGCCATAAAATTAGTGAATATCTGCAATCAATAATATCCCATAGAACCATCTGATAAAAGATAAGGAACAAACATAGTCAGACCCGGTCTCTAGTCCATAAAAGGTCAAACTTCCAACAATGCGTGCCACCTAATGACCGTAGTAAGCAACAACTAGACAAACACAATTAAAAAGCACCCATAGCTTTGGGCACACAAATCAATTGTAGTTTATCCAGTGAATTTTGCAGACAAAGATGAGAAACGCAACATGATTTCCAGCCAGAAGACGCCAACCTACAAGAGAGACTTTCCGCGCACCTCCTTTAATCCTTGGAAATAAAGATATATAACCAGATATATCCAGGGTTCTAATGCAGCTATAGACAATCCAAATGTCGTCTCATGACTCCAACTAAAAAAGAAGACGATTCAGCAACTCCATCAAACATGATCGCATCGTAAACTCACTTGACAAACTTGAATTTTAATCACTGAATCCTGGACCATCTTCACGCGACACACTTAGCTGCCTCCAAACTGAACCAAGCACCAGTCAACGGCCGAATAACTCCATACATTTCATGCGAGCAATTTTATTAATTAAAATAATCAGCGGGGAAACTTGAACCTAAATAATGTTGATGAACCTCAAGACATTCATACAGATTCAATCAGGACCTAAACCAATTCTGTTCTCACAATAGACCACCCAGATGCGGCAAAATCCGTGCTTCAAAGGCAATAATAAATCAAACGAGACAGTTTGATAATTTTAATTGGAAGGAAAATGAAGTTGACGTTGCAAATGTCCGACAAAGTTGACGTTGCAAATGGAGATGTTATATATAACTAGATCCAACAGCTATGCTTGATCTGAAAAATAAATTATGTATACTAATTAATATCTCCATCCAAGTATTGCGATATCATACGAAATCAGAAGGAAAAGTAGAAACTTCCTGCTCGACTTTTCCACTTGAGCAAGTATGATGTTCGTCACCAATAAAATAGAATAGAAATGACGTAGAAGTTGGTCATTCGACCAAAATATGATAAGAATCAAAAGGGTAAATGGGAAGGTTTTTCCCAGTTGCAGCAAATAGAAAGCTCACCAAATGTGTGAAAACCTCAAAACCAAATTTTATCCCCTGCGGGAATATGGTCTCTGCTAATTCAATTTCACTCAACTAAAAAAACTCACAAAATATGACAAACAGAAAGAAAAGGAGAAGGATCAAGAGCACGATTGAGGAACAGTATCTCCCCTGAAGAGTACTCGGCAGAGGCTGTCAAGCAAAGAGCAACACAAGAGAGGAATTGCATGCACAATCAAAGACGCAGCGCGAGACTGAAGGATGCGGACACGAGGGAGGGACTGTTTCTAGGAAGGACACCTGCTTTAGATTTTCAATAGCAATGATCTGAAGTGAGCGTACGTTGCATGGAAAGAACCATGACAGTTCATACATCGACCAAACTCTGACCTCGGAAAGAAAGAGAATTGGTTTTCACATCAATCGGAAAATAACAAGACTGGAGACAAACTCCATTCAAACCAATAACTGTCTCGAAAAGCGGTAGCTTTATCTGATTGTCAGGGATCATCAACTCGACATCACAAAGATAATGCAACAGATCACCACTTCTAAAGCCCCGCAAAATCGCAGCGCGTAAAAGAATTGGAACTAGACCATCTGCCAAAGATAAAAAGCTGGAGAACAAATTTCATTCAAAACCAATAAATACCCAGAAGGTTATCAAAATTTAGTCCATCGCCGCCGGTATAAGATGTGAGTTCATCATCTCTACCAACAAAAGACAGCAAAACAGATCCTCAGTCCTCCAAAAAGCCCAAACGCTCTGTTTTAATAAACAAACTGACCCGTGTCTCCCCATTCATCGTCCTTAGACAACATCCTCGGACAAGCAGTTCGCTCCAAGGGAAAAGAATCCACCGCTAATTCACCAAACAACGAAGTCCAGAAGCAGGTCGTAAAACAATCAAACGGAAAAAAAATCAACGTTGCATAAACCCATAAACAATCAGAGGAGGAGCTAACAAAAACACTTCCAGTAAGGACCATCCCCCAAACACGAAGAGGAGAAAGGCCAACTGCCAATTCACCGAATAAACAAAAAAATTCAGAACGAAAACACAAAGACCGATCGGTCGAGGCCAGGTGAAACCACTTGAGAATCTCCGCAACACAAGCAAACTAAGTCTCTCTCTGCAACCAGATGCTTCACAAAATCAGACCGAGAGAAAGCAATCGGACCATCAAACAATCTATCGGAGACAGAAACGGAAGAAGAGACTGATCTTCTCCTGAAGGGGATTTCGCAGAGGACGAACGGAAGAGAGAGAGAGAGAGAGAGAGAGAGAGAGAGAGAGGAGCGTCTGAGGAGCAGAGGAAGGACGAGGGGTTATAGAGGAAGGAGCTCCCAACGGTCACATTGGACTCCCAACGGTCATATTTTTAATGAGATTATTCTTTATTTCGAAATAGAGCCGTTACCTCCAACATATTACATTAGAAAATTTAATAATAAATTACAGTCCTAATTAACATTACTTTTTCATGTGGAATTAGTCGCCTCTTTCTAATATATTATTATATGGCATGAAATTAAAGAGTTGGTATAATTTTACTTATTATGTTGTTGCAACATTAATTTATTGATATCCTCGATATTATAGTATTCCTTAAATTTAAATATGTAAAAATTATTATGTTAATTAGGAACCCTTCTTATCATGCATAACATTTAATGTCGGCTAAAAAAAAATTTGTCACGAAAAAGGCGAATTTTTCAAATTCTTTGTTTTTTGTTTAAGATATTAAAAATTTGAAAAAAAAAAATTTCCGTTTTAAATTGCCCTTAATTTTGAACCACAAGTGCTAGGAAAAATACTCCAATTTTTCAAATTCTTCTTCTTCTTTTTCCTCTTCTTACTTTCCACTTGTGCTGGCCGGGTAAGTCTGTTGTTGCATATTTCCCTCTTGGTCGAGCCCATGAAAGGGAGCGACTTGAATTTAATTCACAGCCGGACTAATTTAAATGAAATTCGTAGTGGGGCCTTGTGTTTTCTTCAGTGCAAATATGTTATTCCTAGCAAAATGTTGGTAGCATCTCTATGCGGATGCAAAAAATGTGCAACCTCAAAAATTTAGTTGTCAACATTCTACGCTCACAACAATTAATAAATTCACACAAAAATGAAAATCAAACATATTTAAATAGGCTATTTCATGTATAAATGGTAAAAATAATTAGCAATATCAATAATTTATACATTGTAGTTTTGGGGTTTCGTTTGGTTTCGAAAAAGTTGAAACCAAGCCGAACCACAAAAAGCGATTTGTTTCATGGGCGAGATGGGCATTGTTAGAGGGGAGGTCGAGCTAGAAAGGGAAGGTGTTTTGATCGCCAGCAACATCATGGGGGTAGGACTAAGGCGAGGCCGCATCGATCGCGAATGGATGGGGTAAGCGATGCCATCGACGTAGGCTTGTTGCTGGTGGCAACGCTTGAGGGGGGTTGTGGTTGAAGAAAAGGGGCATTACGACTGTCGCTCCACTTAAGATTTTTGGAAAAGATAAGGGCTAAACCATACAGATGAAGAGAGAGAAAGAGAGAGCGCTTTGAAAAAGCCTGAACTGAAAACGCGAAGTGGAGTCATCAATCAATCTTCCAAAAGCCCCAACCAAGCATGGTCGGCGTGAGGACGGGGATGAAGATAAAAAAAAAATTCGCAAGCAAAAGTCAAGCCTTCATCATCAACCCTCCCCTTTCTTGCTTTTTGTCTCTTCCTTCCTTGAACTTTGCACGATTCTTCCTTCAAATTTTCTTTTCTTTTATCAAAGGTTCTACCAATTGATATGTCTCCACAAATAATTGAAATTCAATTTCTTTATCTGTACCTTCAATTTTTGAAAACTTATAAAGTTCTTCTGTAAAGCCCTGATCAATGAATCTACAAAACCCTTCAAATTGTATCTGATTAAAACCAGGTACTGTAGACATTCCCTCATTCAACCACCGGCTTTCCATGAGTGTAAAAATTAGGCCAATTGGACGTTGGATAATCAAAGTTTGGTCAAAATCTTTAGTAATTTTTTTTCCATTTCTTTTGCAAAAAAAGAAAGAAAGAATGATGACGTCAACCCCCCACTGCCGCCGGCAGTTGCCACATGTCGATTCCAGCATCATCCCCGATGATGGAACGGCAATAACCCGCACTTGAACCCAAGCCACGCTAGGCTAGTTGCACATCTGCCCAGCACACCTGGACCGCATGTCCTAGCGCATTGACGGGGTGAAAATGGTGCAAGGCCGCATGTGGACCTGAGCTATCCCCGGACCAGTCTCATGTGGAGCTTGGCTTTTGAAGCCCAATTCCACACCTATAAGTTTTAGGCATTTCACCACATTTGCCTTGTGCCTTGTAGCCTCTATGACCAGTCTGACTTCGAAGCTCGCAATCCATTGCCGTTTGAGCTCGAAGCTTGCGATTTGCCATGGCTAGATCTACTTTAAAGCTCACCACTTGAGCTCGAGCTTAAAACTCATGGTCGTCATGGCTTCTCGAGCTCGAAGCTCGTGCCCAGGGCAGAGATCAAACGGCCAAGGGTGTGAGATCTAAAGGTCGTAGATCTTGAGCTCGCAGTCGCCATGGCTGCTCAAGCATTTGAGGTACGGCCAAGGCTAGCGGAAGAAAGGTCGTGAGTGGGTACAAATGAATTGCATTGTTAGGGTTTAAATATTTTGAAGAAGAAGAAGAAGAATTCCAGGTCAAAGATAGAGTCAATGTCTGAATATAAAGAAAAAAAAAGATAAATATCAACAAATATTTAAGGACCTTTACGCCACAACAAGAAAAATTCACAACGGCCCCAAAGTATTTAGCAACATTCGAACTTATTTGAGGTTGTAGCTTAAAAACCATTTGAGTTTCAAAAGCCCAAAAGTGAAAAAGTACCTAATTCCAATATTAAACCAAACAAATATGCACAACAGGCCCAAAATCTTCTTACAATCGAAAAGCATGAATGAAAAATAAAATAGAAGGCCCAAGGAACGCTACGGCCTCTACGGTATATAGTTCTTGAATGGTTTGAGTTCTTGCGTTTGATTTTTTTTTATAAAGTTGCTTTTTTTTCAAGTGATTAATTTGATATAATTAGTCTATTTACTTATTTCAATTTTTCGAAGGAAACTCAAAGTGCCATTTTCAACTCGACGAAAAAAGGATTAAACTAGTATGTACAGATCTCCAAAGCAAGCTTGCATTGAAATTAAGAACAAAGTTTTTTTTTCTCAGTAAAGTTTATATGCTTTGTTGCGATTCTTATGTCTGTTTATTAATTATTATGGTAATTACAGCTTGCATCTAAAAGATAGGAGAAAAATAATATTAACAATCTTCAGCTCAATCATCATCATCTTCGTTTGTCAACCACCTGGGAATCCACAATTCGCCATTGACGTTGACAACGAAGATGAATTGGCCGAAGCCGAAACGCTGCAAAACTTTCTCCACCTCCCTGTCGAAGTCCTACACGAATACGTGCGTCTCCGCCGCGCCGCCCTTCTTGCTCCCCGGCAAAGGCCCTTAGTGAATATCGCCGACATCCTCCCGGCTGCGCTGCCTCATGGTACCCCCTCGGCCCGTCCACTAGTATCACGTCCCAAGTCAACTCATACACGTGGTTGGGCAAACTGTTCAATGCAAGCTTGCATTCCGAGAAAAGCGAGGTTACTTTTGACCGGCCGGCGCCGCCATGGAACTACGCCTCTCCCGACTCAAGCAGCCTTTTCATTTCCGTCGACCCTCGTCTCATACCGCGCCGTGAGGCCTCAATTCCCGGGTGTTGCTGCTGAAACCTCGAGGCGAGGCTCTCATCCTCATCAAGGAAGGCAGTGCAGCTGCCGAGTTGAGGGTCATGTCTGAAGGGGCCTCGTGGGTAAGGCCAAAAAGCGAGGAGGTTGCGGTGGGAGGCAAAGTAGCTTCACAAAGGGACAAATGGGGCGTTCTGATGGCGAGCTCGGTGGATGTCATGTGGGTGGAGTTGGGTGTGGTTGCGTAGTGGAGGAGGGCGTCGGATATGGAAAGGCGAAGAGGGACTGCAGAGGCGGCAGAGCCCGTGGCAGTGCTCGTGGCGGTGGGGGTAGTGGTGGTGGTGGTGGTGGTGATTAGGGTTAGAGTGAAGGCGGTGGTGAAGAAGGTGATGATGAAGATGAGCCACAAGCGATTGGTGTTTGAGCCACATGCTTTGTGCTTTTCATCTCTCTCTCTCTCTCTCTCTCTAAGAAGCAACGTGTTTATTTCCTTTAAGATAGTAGGGCAAAGATCATAATTAATGCAAGAATCGTAGCGAACATTGCATATTTTTGAGAGAGTGGATTTGGGTTTCATAGGGTTTCAAGAATCGTAGCGAACATTGCACAACGAGTATATTATTACGTGGGAATCATTGAGATGAAAGAATTATTGCCCATGGAAAAACAAGAAACGGAGCAAAACAAAGAATTGTTTGGTACTTCCGAAAATATTTTGATACGTATTAAAAGAAGCATACCTTCCATTAAAAGAAAATTAACTCGAATGTGATCTATACATGTAGAGGGACAAATTAGCGAAGGAAAATTTAGGGGGTTTGTTTCGCAGAAAATCAAGAACTTGCAAAGCGTATTCCTAAAAATGATCCTAGAATCAACAGAAAACATGTTCATTATGAACGAAAATGTTTAAATATAGAGCTTTGTTGACAATGAAACTAATTTTCTTTTGACTAATTATTCTAAGCGATACAAATAATAGTTTCTTAGATAAAAAATGTTTTTGAAATCATCAATTTCTTGTAAAACGAATGCACCCTAGGCAGATGAAAATCAAACCACACAGTTCTCATTGTGCATCTTGAACGAAATCTTAAATACCTAACTAGATAATTACTATAAACCAACACCATCACCTAATATCCCAACAAAATTTCTAGAACATAGAAAATGCAAGGAAATAAACTTAATAGTAATCTTAGAAAATATTTGCAAGATTTCAGGGTTTTCTAAATTTATATATAAATTTCCTTGTACTGCAAAATAGCTTATTTCTTTGAATTAATGAAAGAATCACAAGAGATCTTTCCTCTTTCTTTTTGGAATATGCACATGTGAATGTGTTTGTGTCACGGGTCGGTCGATTAACAACGATCCCACACCCGTGCGGCCTTAGGATTACTCCCAAGTCAGCCTTGCACATACACACTCGAACTCACAAGAATGGAGAGAAAGTTGCGTAGTTGTATTTCTTGCAAGAATGAGCATGTACAAATGAAGGGGGAGGGTCCCCAATATATACAAGTGCGGGTCCAATCAATACAATCAGTACAGGGCTACTCAAAAAGTTGCAGAGGCCCTAAGGGCGTGAGGAAGTTCAAAGGACGCCTAATAAGGGAAGCTGCAGTGACATGTGTCAGAGGCAACTGAAGGTTTGTAACAGCTCGAATTTCAATGTAATTCCGGGACCAATAAAATTGATATTATTTCGCATTTCACTTTAGTAAGTCTTGCCCAAAACTGATCACTCTCGGAATACTAACCAATAGGGTATGGCCAATTAGGAAGCGGTACGTGAACCAAGGACCCGATCGCGCAGCGGACACCAATCACGAGAAATGATGAGATAATATTATGAACCAATGTGGATCGATCTTAGGAGAGGTAACGGATTTGGTTTGGCCAAGGCCAACGATGTACAATCGGATCGCAGGTGATTCTGCATGACCGAGAGTGCACGTGGCCAACCAGTCCTGAACTTAAACCGGACGATCGTGACCTCTAGGACTAGTGATAATTTCTCATTCTCTCAATGATCAGGACCGTCATGACTTGGATAATCCTAGGTCGATACGCGTAACCTCTGAATAACCACTCGTTAGTGAGAGACCCTGAAATTTGAAATCGAGCGAGTTATGATCACGAAATTAGGCCCGGATTTCGATATCAATTTTCGACGGCTTAAGAGACTATTTTGGGAATCTGATGTCATATTATATTAGCCACGCATATTTTGAGTTAGTATGGTTGAAAATTGGAATTTCAATCCGGGGCGAAAAATTGCGATTTTGCCCCTCGGCACCTCGACTTGGATTTTGAGGCCGTATGAGGTTATTTTTCGAAACCGATGTCATTTTGGGGTGGCCACGCACATTTAGAGTGGTTTCGGTCAAAAATTGAAATTTTGGCTTGGAAGTAAAAAATAATATTATTTTATTTCCAGAACTTGGCAGTCGATTTTCAAGGGCTTAAGAAGCTATTTTCGCGATTCCGACGCCATATTATATTGGCCACACTCATTTGGGGTTAGTATAGCCAAAAATTGAAATTTCGCCCCGGGACCGGAAAAATGACCATTTTGCCCCTAGGCTATTTTTGAGTTTCGAATTTTGAAAAATTTTTCTGATAATTATTAAGGGTTTATCAGCTCAATTATTGACCCAATTACCCTTTTACCCCCCAATTATTGGATAGGGTTGAATTATGACCGTTAGATTATGGGCATTTTATAGTACTATTTGGTGAGGTATATTACTAGAATAATATTGGTGATTTATTAGGGCGAGCATGGATTAATTGAGAATTAGGTGACCGGATCATTGGTATGCCCCTACCGATGACTTGTTGATTCTTTGTGCCAAATTGTGGGAAATTGAATAATGCCATATCGTGTGACCGAGGGCCGACCAATGCGGAGTGTGATTGGCCAATTGATGGCATGAATTTGACCGGATGTCTCAGAATGGTTGTCGCTCATGGTTTATTGTATTTGATTGCATGGCCGCATTTTGAATGCCGAAAATGAGGCGTGTGATGAAATTGTGCGAGAATGCGTCCTACCATAAGTATGTGATCACTTAATTATACCCTGATGCGTTTTACGAGGGTTTAGATAATAATTGACAGTGTGTGTATGTGTGATCACACCGCCTGCGATGCGTGTTCGCTGGTATGCTGTCCTCATGCACTTTGAAGCAAGGCGATGCCCGGTTCATCCGGAAGACGCGAACATCCTCGATGTGTTTTACGGGCTCGGTTCGTGGGGAGATCAGTGTTACGCCTCATGCACTTTGAAGCAGGCTAGAGACACTGGGCCAAATCGGTGTTGCGCCTCATGCACTTTGAAGCAGGCTAGACGCACCGGGTCGTGAATTGTGTTGACTCGAGTCGTAATAAATAATTGAGACAGTGTGCTGGGTGAACCAAAATGAGAGCATGACATAACATTAACATCACATGCATAGAATGCATGACCCGACATGCGAGATGAACACTGTGAACATGAGCGTATGTGTGTGGCGCACGTGTGACCATTGTATTCGTCGCACGTATCTTGAGAATTTTAATGAACTGCCTAACCTGCAGGGTAATTTTTATGTTCTATTTGGGCCCGAGGGTCCAGGTTATGATTTGTATATTATGTTGTTTTGCCGGTCAGGAGAATTGCATGTTAGCCTAACCTAGGTTTAGGGGTTATACTCATTGAGATTCGTCTCACGGTTGTAATAACCCACCTTTTCAGACCCCCAGCCATAAGAATGCCGAATCCACCGCTTTTTGGAATACCTATACAGATACACCAGTATACAAGTACATACCCCGCAGGAAATGGGGAATCGTATGTAAGATACCGATCTGTGGTGTTTATAAATGTGGGTGAATATTTTCATCAGACCCAGGAGTATGTGGCCTGGTGCTTGAGGGATGCCGACGGAAACCTAGGGCGACCCCTTAGGACTTTTGATGTGCCAATTGGTCAAGATGGATTGATGGAATCAATATATGCGGATGGCGAGGTGATCAATCCTCAGGATGTTTACGATGTAGATGGCGTTGATGAGCCTATGGAGGGGGCGCCATAGGAGCCACAGGTAATAGTTGAAGATCAAGA
This sequence comes from Syzygium grande, assembly GCA_024733475.1. Classification (NCBI taxonomy): domain Eukaryota; kingdom Viridiplantae; phylum Streptophyta; class Magnoliopsida; order Myrtales; family Myrtaceae; genus Syzygium; species Syzygium grande. Next base: position 231,330 of record JAMXDD010000019.1, read on the forward strand.
CCAAGATGCCGAGGAAGAAGACGAGCCGGAGGACATGGATCTAGATTCTAATGAAGACCACGGGGAGGTAGCGGAGGTAGGGTCGGACGTAGAGATAGGACCCGATGATGAGTTAGGACTTTATCTTGACCCCGAGCTTGAGCCGGATACTAAAGACAAAGAGGCAGCAGTAACGGATATGGATTCCGAAGAGTCCATGCCTCAAGAGAGTTCAGTAGAGGAGTCCTTGGAATCGTCGGATCCGGATTGGGAGCTCTAGCTTAGGTCCTAACTCTTTATAGGGAAGTTAGTAACTTTTTGACTGCGATCTTCCCTATAGTTGACCCCACCTTTCCTCAGCCATAGTACCTTTTTGACCTAATGGTTGTTAACTACTGATGTTGTTCCCTTTTTGTTGTGTAAATGGATATTGTAAAAAGGTTTCCCTATAGTAATACAAAGTGTATATATTTTCAGAGGTGTTGATTGTTGTTTGACTATCCTTAGTTCATAATCTTTCTGTCAGGGTGATTTATTTATTGCTTTTGCTTGTGCTTGATCTCTGTGTGGGCATTGGGTTGGCGACGCTTCCTGGAATGTCGCACCATAATAGACCTAGTGGGATGTTAGCGCTTCGTGGGGTACGAGGCATGACAAGGGTCGCGAACGATGCTCGCGCCTAGTTACGGATGGGCCACGTCCCATGCACGTAAAGGGCCATATCTCGTTCGCGGACGGGCTCAGAGCCCTTCGCTCCCTTGGGCCGTCATTTGCATCTGTACACATATTTGCGAATTGAGCTATTCATATTTCTATCGTTTCTGCTACGTAACAAAATTCATTTCGAAAGCATTTTCCGTTAAGAAATGGAGGAACCGCATCATATCGTTCGGTGATGAAAATATAATTGGCCTTTTGAAGCCGGACGATCATCATGATTTGATCATCATAATGAAAGAGTAAACAGACGGAGAAGAAAGGTGCGGCACCGCTGTCATTTGCTTTGGCTTGTGCGCACCATTAAACCATGTATTATCGTTGGATAATTGGTCTGATTGATTTAATCACGGTGGGAATTGCTGTTGGATATGCACATCATGTCATGTCTTCTTGGGTCCTTTGATGTTGGTGGCAGATAATACAAATCATCTACTATAGCTAAAGAAAAAGGTAACGGCAGTCCCCGTATTTTTTTTTCCAGTATATAATATAATCTATAACTTTTTTTTTCGATTCAAGTTAGTCCCTATATTTCTTGAAATTCATTCAATGTGGGCTTTTTCTTAATTTGGAGTTTACTATCCAGCGTTTTCTGTCGGTTTGGCATACCAACCCATAAAAAATCATGCATCATTGTTATGGATTGGCCAGCTCAATTAAATTTGTTTTTCTTAAAAGAACTTTTTTTTTCTTTTAATTCTTCTATGTTCATCTATTATCACTGTCATTGGCCACTCCTTAAAGGTTGGCCATCACAACCGGCTTCATCCCGGTGTGGTCTTGTCATGCCTCACCACCGTCACTCTCCCTGCCGAACATGCGCGCCTAGCTCAACCCTCTTTCTCTCTCTCTCTATGTATATGTGTGTGACCTCCAACGGAGGTTGGGACTAGGCACGTGACCTCCATTGGTGGAGATGCTTGAGTTCATCTCTGGGTTGCATAACCTGGCCTCATATCCTTTCTAAATTGAACAGCTAGTTTACAGTATTTATGTAGGTGTACTTGTCGACGTATTAAATGGCTAGTTAGTAGTATTAACTGCAATATCAACAATTTTCGTTGGTCTACGTAATGGAATGACCATATTGAGTCGAATTCAAAAAGTACAAGTACTATTGAATTGCAATAAAATTTGAGGACTAGATTAAATAATAGAAAACGTTCAAGGACCAGCTATATTATCATGCAAAACATAAGAAAATAAAACGAATCATCAAGATCGTCGAACGAGTGCATAAGTGAGAGCTTAATTAACCAAAAAAGGTCCTCCATGGGAATCATATTTGCATAGCAATGGAAGTGAAGAATATATGTTTTACCTCCACATTAGGTCATCCAACACAGCTGAGTGATGTCCAGATGCTATTTTGTTAATATGTTGCAATGTCCCTTGTGGGAACTACTAGAAACGCTTTCTTATAAATTTACAAAAACCAATCTTCGATTTTTACCTCAAATTATAATTTTACATCTTCTAATTCCGAAATATATATTTACATCCTCATGAGATTTCCAACTTTGTAACAAGAGGTTTCAAAATTTTGCTCTTTGCAAAATCTAATTTTATAGTGTGTTAGACTCAAAGATATAAAATTTAGACCCTTCTCAACATTAAGGCACAAAATGCATGTTTGAAATAATAGAAGATGCGGAATAAATTATAATAAAAGGTCGAGAATGATTTGTGTTATTTTCCCCGAGTAATGAAAAATGTAGTTGAGCCACATAGGAAGCATGAATAAAAGATTAACCATTCCATCATTTTTTTTTTTTGGTAAGGAACCATTCCATCTGTTTCCCTAGTCTTTTAAATGAGAGAGTAAACAACATATAAAACACACACTTATATATATACATATATATATTAAAAGAAGAATATATTTGCATCTTACGGAAAAGAGATATGTGATATCTTTTTGCCCAAATAGTTTTCATTTTGTAAGTAGCTTGAAATTTGTTGGTGTTGATCATCACGTTTGTCCACCAAAAGTCATAAAGTCAACTTTCACGTTTGCCCCACTAATTTAGTATTTAGGTTAATTCCAAGTTCAATTCTCACGAAAGCGGTGCTTAATCATAATGTTCTATTTGAGTCCGACCATGTCTTTAATTATTGCTTTGCCTAAACTTTGTATTATTGACGTAATCAGACCAATGATTGTGGCCTCCACGTAGTAAAATGACGTCAATGTACGTGAGATATGATCATCTCTTAGGCATCGAGAGAAATGTTTGTTAGCGATGCTAAAGTTAAAGATGACAAATCCCAAAAACTTTGCACTTTTCTTGCAAGTTATCATCTTATTATGGAGTAAAGCTACCGAAAATTCTTAAATTTTATCGGTTTATGCAATGTAATTCCTGAATTTTTTTTTCTATGCAATCATATTCTTAAATTATGGTTTGTTTGTTCACATTGATACTTCCGTCGAAAAACATAAGAAAATGCTTATCTGGCTGTTAAATTGTGCCCCGTAAGTAGCTATTCAATGCCATGTTGGCTCGCACATGGCTGCCACATGGCTCCTACGTGCTTATTTGATTCTGGAAAATTTAAAAAAGAACAAAAGTTTTAAGAATTTGGAAAAAGAAAACAAAAGAACAAACTCAATTCGGACCACCGATAGTGTAAGCACAGAGCGCCGAGCGGAGCGCCGACAGCCAATCACCGGAGAGAGTGGTTGGACCCCGTCGAGCTTAGGCAACAACACTTTCGCAGATTAAACTTCTCCTCTTCTACTCAACATTCTAGGACTTCTTCCCTCTTATCAACACACTTCACCTTCTATGCTCGAGAAGGAACTGCATGTGAGTATGTAAAAGCACACACGAAGGGAAGAGAGAGAGAGAGAGCTCATGATTGAAGATGGACCATGATGTGAGTTTCTGGCTTTGACATTACTTGATTCCAACAGAAAGAATGATTGAGTTAAATCGATGGGATCGAGAGAGATGGACCAGGTGGAGATTCCCAAGTGTTGCCATCGCCCTGGATCTAGGCAAGTAGCCAATGCCAGTCCGAGCACAACCGGCGAACAGGGGCCTACACACGACGATGAGGTGACCCACGTCGTCAAGTGCACTGCTACCATCGAAATGTGCCTAGCACACGCGGGATAATTATTAAAAAAGTCATAAACTTATTGTACGGTGCTCAATTCAATCCTAAACCTTTTCATTGTACCAATTTAGTCATAAACCTTTTGATAATTTATCAATTTAGTCATAAACCTTTCAATTGTATCAGTTTAGTCCCAAACTTATTGAAGATTTGACAATTTAGTCATAAACCTAAAATTTGGATATTTGGCCGAAATGACTATATTGACAAATCATTAAAGGGAATAGGACTAAATTAGCAAATCATCAAAAGATTTAGAACTAAATTGACATAATTAAAATGTTTAGGACTAAATTGGTAAATCGATATCGACACCTCATCTTTCATTAAATAAAAATAAAAAATACAATAAATAGAAAAAAAAATTTGCCAATTTAATTCGGCCCGTTCATGCCTAATTAATTCATTGGCCCAGTCTTTTTTGATTAGTTTTCTCAATTTAGCCATCTGGCCCAGTCCACTCCTTCCTGGTCCTTTTTTTTTTTCTTTTGGCCCATCTCGACCTCACCTGGCCCATCTGGAGCTTTCTTTCCTCCTTCGCGCTTCTGACGGAAGAATGAGATAAGAGGACGCGGGAGAGCGAAGGAGAGCAAGCGATGGTGAGGAAACAGTGGGTGACCGGAGCAAATTCACGAGAAACCTTCCAGAAATAGCTGAGCCTTTTGATCGGAAAGAGGGTGCCGGCCAAATCTCTTCCCCCTCCCTCTTCCGTTCATCGTCGCCGGAGACCGCCAAAGACTTTGGAATCACGGTTCGTCCGTTGAGAAAGAAGAAGCATGGCCGGACGTCCCTCGCCGTCGCTGATTGAAGTTCCGTTTCTAGTCAGGTAAGCTTCTCCGATTCTGCTTTATTTTCCCCTGTTTCTCGGGAATCATGTCATTGAGCTCAATCGGTGAATTTACGATTTAATCGAGCGAAACCGAGAGTGATATGTTGAAGATAAAGATAATTCCTGCTTGATAGATCATGATTTTGGCCTTAGATTACATTGAATGTTAATCTGGAATTCATATTGTCCAATGCAATATTAGATGCTTAGAGCACCGAGCTTGATTGTGAAATTTCTGAGCGAGTTTGGGTAAACTGAGATGGAATCGAAATGAATTACGCTGATTTAGATCTTTATACATCACAATTGAGTCGGAAATTGAATTGAATCTCACTCTAGAGCATGTATCATAACTTGCATATCACATGTTCGACGAAATGTCTAAATGGAGATTCGAGTGGCTTTTTGCAAAATCAATGCTTGGAACTCGGTTTTTATGCTTGACTAGTTCTCATCTTTGTTGAACATGACTAAATCTGTATTATTTTTCTTTGTTTTTACGGCATAAACATCGTTGTCCGAGTCAGCCGTCAAATTTCCTCGGTCGGAAATTCATTCCTCTCGCCAGAGATGTGCCCGCAGTTTGAGGCCGCTACCGTTAGTTTTCTATCTCTGTTTCATGTGTGTGTATGTTTGTTTGTTTAGATTTAGGATCTGTTGTTGTGGTCGGAAGTTTGATGACTGGAAAATAAAAAATGATCACCGACGTTGATGAACGATGGCCGTGACTGTCGCCGCCCATTGATGGTTGCGGATGAAGACCGTGAAGATGGCTTGGTGATGGCTGGAAATGGAAGGCTGCGTCGGTGGCCGACGACGGGCTGAAGTTCCGGCATGGACATTTGGATGATGAAATTCACGGTGAAAAAGTGCAATGAAGTCGGTGAAGGACGTGAAGAAGAAGACCAAAATAGGAAAAAATAAAAATAGAAATAAAAAAATAAAAATAAAAAAAATCAGAAAAGATTAAATTTTGGAAATAATGAGTTAGGGTTAGAACCAGGTCGGATCCGGGTCAAACTGTGGTCTGGGTCGGATTGGAAGTGTAGTGGGCCGGAGGTCAAGTCAGGTAAATGGGCTCAATTTTTGTGTGACTGGGCTGAATTTGAACTGGGACTAAATGAATAAAAAACTGAAATTTTCAGAATTTGGGCTTGATAGCTCAAGCCCATCAGACTCTCGCCATATTCGGACTGGGCCTTGAGCCAATCTGAATTTTAGACTCAACCCGTACCCGTGGTCGGTCAGACCAGCATTTCAGAAATAAAAAAATTCATAAAAAATTACAAAAAATAAAAAAATTCGTAAATAATTAAAATTCAAATAAAAAAATATGGGAAAAGCTAAAAATTTAGAATTAATCTAGTTTAGGGTTTTTTAATAAATATTCTAGGCTTGAACAAAATTTGATTCCAAAATTGAATGAGGGCGCGTTTGGCAAGTTGCTAAAAAGTAACTATTTATGTTCTTTTGTTATCAGAATTAGTTTTGGAACAGACATTCATTTGGTAAGTTTTTTGTTCCCAGACACAAATTTGCAAAAATTTATTCCCAAAATCAGTTTTGGAACAAAATAAAGAAGCAAAAAAAAGTAATTTATTGATTCTGGGAACAAGAATCAAAAATAAAAATGAATTTTTTTCTTTTTCTTCTTGGCCTGTGGCCAAGGCCGGTGAGGGGGTCGTGGCCCTCGTCAAATCTAAGCGTGGGCAACCCTTCCCCGTGTCGGCGAGCCCCTGCCCTGGCCCCACTAGACGCCCTCACCGTTTCGAACGACCGCCATGGCTAAGGAAGGAACAGGGAAAAAAAAAAAAAAAAAAAAAAATATTTAAAAATTAAAATGTTATTAGTAAAAAAAATTTTGTATAGTTACTAAATGCATTTATGTTCTTTTTTTTATTCTTGAGCAGTTATAAAATGCCTTCAAATGCTTAGAAATTGTTCTCAAGCATAGAATAAAAAAAATTATTTTTGAGTAGAATCGACTTTTTAAAAACAATGGTTACCAAACATACCCCAAGTATTTAGGGCTTTACCTTAGGAATTTTTTATTTTTTTTATTTTAGAGATGATTCTAGGTCGCTGTTTGTGCACCTTCATTTTGATTACGATTGCGCATTTTAATTACATTGATTGTTATTTCTTCCTTTTAGAATGGCTAAGACGAAATTTAGGACTTTTGATTTGTAAAAGATTGCCCCAACACTTTGGATTAGTAAATAGTCAAGTTTAGGTACTGAAAGGGCACTAGTTAAATAACTAGTATAATCAAGTCCATGTTCTTAAGAATCTCCGGTTTGTGCATACATCAAGATGATACTCCCCATGTCGATTTTATAGTTTCTAGCTGACCCTCATCAATGGCTAGTAGTAACTCTAAAATAGAATAATCAATATCATCACGAGGTATGGATTTAGGGAGGGTCCCATAGGTGGTCCTTGAGGGGTAGGTCGTGACAATTGACAAAAGGTTTAGGACTAAATTAAGCATAATTGAAAGGTTTTGGACCGAATTGATCTCTATACAATAGGTTTTGGACTTTTTAGACATTTTTCCCCATACGGTGGCACCTTGTCTATACCAAGGCCGAGCTTCCCCCCCCTCTCTCTCTCTCTCTCTCTCTCTCTCTCTCTCTCTCTCTCTCTCTCTCTCTCTCTCTCTCTCTCTCTCTCTCTCTCTCTCTCTCTAGATTTGTGAGTTTTTAAAATTTTTCTTTTTAAGCATGTCAGCATTTACTTGTTTTTTTTTCCATGTCAACGTTTGATAAGAAAAGAGTATTTACATGGTGCTAATGTTGGCGACCAAGTCAACATTGCCATCTGAATATTTGATGGAAGGATAAATATGAACAAACAAACATATAATTCCAGGATATGATTGCACCAAAAGAAAGTCTAGGGATTATATTGCAAAGATCGAAAAAAGTTCAAGAATCCATGATTAATTTATCCATCTCATTATTGCACAACCAGGTGAAATTTGGGTTGCTTGAACCCAAGTACGAGCCCAATTATTTATGAAAAGACTCAATAGTGTCTTAGATACGAGCCCAACACACACTTAGCTACTTAGAACCTGAGTTGAGATTCTAATGGTTAGACTCTTGTCAAATAAGGTAAATGCTTGAGAATCAGTTTTCCATTACGTATGATAGAGCAGAGAAGTATGATAGAGCAGAGAAGGTGCAAGCAATTACGCCATCCAAGTATTTGAGCAACAGCACACTGACGCATATCCGAAGCTCTTCTATTCTTACACCAAAAATAGTGGTGGTCAGTCTACAAGCATGAATCACTCAAAGTAATCATCTTTTACATTAAAAGAATAAAAAGAAATGGTGGTTCATTTCTTCTAACAGTATGCATGAGGCAAACATTATGAATACCGCGGACTCCTTGAAAAAACAAACTAATATTGGGGTTCTGCGCGCGCCTCCCAAGTCCGAACTTTCAAAGTAAATTTGCCTGTGTTGACAACCAGTTAATGACAAAGGCTGTGAAATAGACTCATGGATGGCACTTGATTCCACTTGCAAGTACAGAAGGACTGTCGACTGAACGGAGAAGGCATTAGGTAAACCCGATGGATGGAAAACACCTCACGGAGCACTTAAAACAACCAAAGAGGATCATACAGAATCACCACCTTCAATATACATGCACCAGATTAACATACGAATAACGAAACTGATCTCACACAGTCCTCATTGTTTCTTGTCGTCACAATGGACGATCCTGCAATTAACTTAACCTAACAATTCCAAACGTCCCAGCACCAGATCGAAACAAAGAATATTAAGGAACTGAAGTCAACTGCACATCATCATCGCTTGCTGTTTGTCGCGACCTACCCCTCGAGGGCGAACTCGGATGAGGCGGGTTTAGAGATAAGTGTTCATGAGATGGTTCATATGGCATCTTATAAAAAATGATTTTACTGAAGTGTAAATCCTTAGCCATATGACCCATGGATCATGAACGTGGATTTTCCCTAAATCCATATCTCGCGTGACAGCGGGTTGATTTTATTTTTTAGGAGTCGCCACTAGCCTAGGTCGGGGTTAGACTAGAATACCCAACCGAAACGCTGGAATTTCGTTTCGGTTTCTCTGGCTCAACCAGAAATCAAAGGTTTGGGGACTAGCTTACGCTAATATTTCTATTAACGCCCTTTCGGTACCGCTAAACTTAACATGGTTGTTATCTAGGTTGTCATGCATTTGTTCTTTATCATTTTCATGCCAAAATCTTAGTCCACTAGGTGATCATGCATCTTGTTTTTGTGTTTTCATTTAAGATTCTAAACTAATCCTATCTTAGTCTAAAAAAAAAAAGAAACAATCAAATGTATTGAAAGATAATTAAATAAAGTAAACACTTTCAAGTATTGAAAGGACGAGCTAATTCTAAGTGCGAGAAAGTAAAAAAAAAGTAAAAACCCGCAACTCGTCGGGTGTTTATTACAACACAATTGAAAACCGAGACATGATCGGAGATGAATGAATTAAGTACAAATTGAAACCGATTGGACATCGGTTTGGAATCATCGTCAAATGAGTACAAATTGAGACCGGATTGGACATCGGTCAATCACCTTGGTCTTCTATTTCGGATTATTCTTCCTTGGACCGCCTCTCGGGTGTCGGTGTTTACATTCATACATTCATTCATGAAAAGGCAACATAACAATGATGCAATCAATTCACTAATTAAGCACGGGCCTCGGGATCGGCCTTTGTTCTTCATGCGTTTCGATTCATCACCCACTTAATCACCTAACATTGTTTGATTAATGGTTAATGATAATGGGCTACCATTTGCATTCACAAAACGGCAACTCATATCAATTAACCCCTAAAGTCGGGTTCTAATGACCATGAATGGGCTACCCGCCGAACATGCACCGGGCCTAACATTCATCTAACAAACACATGCATAGAAATAGAATAAGCATGTATTCAAGCCCATGAGCCTTATTTCAAGCCAATCAATCAATGAGAAGTGGGCTTTATAAAAAGACCACTTTTTCAATTAATGTCTAATTCGGATTGCTTCTGTTCGGATGTGATTAACTATCCTAATGACGTCCAAATGAAGTGATTCAGGTGTCTTTAGAAAGCTTATGACATGAGGATCAAAAGTCAAGAAGACCATTTTTCTAAATCCTAGCCAATTTTCTCGAAAATATAGAATTTAATCTCAGTGACAGGCTGGACTCAGTTCAGTTATGAATTTCAAAATAATAGCGGGAAAAATAACAAACCTTATCAAAACAGCGCGAAACTTTTTGTGCGGTTAGGATTCCCCATGTGCAACAACTTTCATGTTTTGAGTTTTTGCTAAAAGCCCTCTAATTTTTATAAAATTCAATTTTCATGAAGGACTCAATTGCAAATGGAATTTTAACCCGTGAAGACTTCTCATGAGGTTTTAAGCAAATTGGCCCTCAAAAATTGCTATTAGGTCCTCAAAATTTTCAGTTGACATAATGAGACCCCAATGAGCAACTTTGTAGTTTTGATTTTTTGCAAAAAGGACTCTAAATTTATCAAATTCGGAGAAACATCTTTTAAATTCCAAAGGAAGGAAAATCAGATCTGGACACAGATTCTGATCAAATTGTGAGACTTCCTTTTGAAAATTCAAATGATCTCCGATTTTGATGAAATTAGTATTAATAGAAAGATCTCAATCTCACGAAGAACTTTCGTGAAGAAAAGTTTTTCATATCTCGAACACACGAATTTATGAAAATCGAAGAACACACGAAGGTCGACTGAAATCAACATGTCACCAGATTTATATGCATATGACGTGGCAAATCGTACTAGGCTAACATGCTCAGAATTTTATGAAAATTTTACAGTGAACAGATCAAGATGTGTTTTACAACTTTCATGAAGAAAGTTTTGCCAGAAAATGATCGTAAAAAAATCATAAAATTCACCAAACAGCACAACGTCAGTCAGGGAATCATCAGAACAGACTTAAACAACAAATTCCAGATTCTGATCCTAACTTCTAAACGTGTTTTGACATAGCAAATCAAGTCCGATTGAGGCATATGATATATCAAATCGAAGCTTAAGACGAGTTTTTACAACTCTCTAGTTTATCACTTCACTAGATTTCGACGTTAACAGGCTCAAATCAGCATCTCAAGCATGCAGGTTTTACTGGACACGAATTTACAGAATTGTGTTCAAGTGTTCTTACCTTGTCTCACAATGATCCAACGCTCAAGCGAGCGATCCGGCCTCCGTATTCTGATCTGGAATGACACGGAGAAGCCTCGGAAAGCTCGGCCAACCTACGACAACGGATTGCACGAGATAATGTGAGAATCAACTCGTTTTCTCACAAAATAGACTAATCAGTAAAAGTTGAGGTTAAAGATGTGATCCGGTGGCCGCTCGATGCGAGGGCGGACACCACAAATGACTTGAAGACACCAAGGAATGTAGTCGGAGGCTTTGGATCGCCGGAGGGGTCGCGGAAAGCCGGTTCAGCCGGTTGAACCGGCTGAACACATCACCCAATGATACCGCCGATGATGTTGCCGAGAGGGAGATGGCGCCGGAGGAGGGAGCCCGCCACCAGCCGAGGGCGGCTAGTCTTGGCGACCGGCCTTGGGCCGCCGTGGGGACGCCGGAGGGGCTACTCAACGGAAAGCTGCTGGCAAGGAGCCGGAAGGCCGGGCAACAGAGGGAGCTCGAGAGAGAGTTGATCGTGAGAGAGAGAGAGAGAGAGAGAGAGAGAGAGAGAGAGAGAGAGAGAGAGAGAGAGAGAGAGAGAGAGAGAGAGAGAGAGAGAGAAAATAGATCTGAAAATGAACCCCCCCCCTTGATTTTTGGAGGGAAAAACACTATATACCCCATTCAACTTTGAATTTTAGCCCTTAGATTGATCAAATGGTCCAAAATGCATCCTTAATGATTAAGAATATTCCTTAGAGGCTAAGGATTGATGACATGGCATTATGGATGGACATGATCAATTCTAAATGAATGGCCATGATTGATTTGCTAATCCCCTAATTAATTCGCTTAATCCTTGAAGAAGGGCATTTTTGTCATTTCTCTTAGGGGCATTTTTTGTAATTCTCAATTAAGGGCATTTTTGTCATTTTCGCGCTTATGAGAATGTGACCGACCTTTGGTTGGTCTGGCAGATTGTCGATCGTCGAAATTTTCGAATAGGAAAATGGCTAGTCCGATCGGATTAGTTCAATTTGAATCAAACCGGATTAAACCGGTTAACCCTGAATCTGGCCTAATTAAATCAATTCAATCCTTGATTTCAAATTTGCACAATTCGATCTCTATCATGGTTAATTGACTCCATTAATACTTGAATTGGATTAAATTGACCTGAATCGATGTGTAATTCATGCACAAATTGACTCAATTTGACTTATTTGTCTCAATTGATCTTGAATTTGGGTAATTGCATGACCGAGCTAGACTAACAAGTTTAATTGAAGTCTAATTAACCAAATTGAGTCCCAATTCATCAAATTGAATATTAGTCTAGAGTGGGTCAAGTTGAATTGCACTATCTAGACCAATTACTCTTAGACTTCCTAATCATTGGATCACTAAATTGATCAAATTGACTCAAATTCATGTGAATCTTCCAAAATTGATTTTGAATTTGGATTTCATATAAGAAATTAGGCTCATTAGTGTCTCAATTACACACATCATGAAGAATCGATCAAAATCACCGATTAAGGCTAAAATTGGGGGTTTTTGTGTTTGGCTTGGAATCGCAAAATTGGTTCAAAAATTGGATATAACATGACCTCTAGATCAAATGTCACGAAGGAAATTATCCTAAAAAATGACTAGAAATGAAGTAATTTCATTTTTGGCGATTTGAATCAAATTCCAATTTTGGGGAAAAGTTGATTCTAAATCGATTTTTTGTAAAATTTCAAATGCCAAAGGTAAATTGAATGTAAAATAAGATGATTTTTGGATTTTTTTTTTTTTTCAATTTTTTTGATCAAAGGTTTGACCAAAAGTCAAACCCTAGTTGACTTTTCACTAGGAGCTTGATTTTATGATCAAATCTTTGAATTTTCTAAAATTTCCACTTCTAAAGTGAAATTGGACTTGAAAGGAATCTTTTTATGTAAAAATCCCCAATTTGACCTGGGGTTAACTTTTGGTCAAAGGGTTGACCAAAAAAGTCAACGCAAAAGTCAACCATTTGACTTTTCGGGTTTTTGTATAAAATAAATAGAAAATTGTCTACAGAAGCTAGGCCAACAGATAGAATCAAAAAAACGACTCTTTTTGCTCAAGAAAGCAGCTCCGTCGCGATCGGAAACCATAATCTTGAATTTTCTATTCTTTAATGACGTCGGCTAAAAAATTAGGTGTCAACACTTGTTGTCTTGGCGATATCGATGATGGATCGCGAGGGCGATGGACTGCCCGATCGAGTTGGGAAAGAAAAACACTTGCGACTTTCTTCTCTTGGTCATCCCAATCCTCATCAGTCTGATGTAGGCAATGAGCCTATAGCAAACAAACATTATCTCCAATGCGATTTCGAGACAACATGCCCATCAAGCCCCACCTTCTTGATCCATGGACAGTCCCTAACCAAGCATGAAGACTCACCACGGGGGTATGCGTGCTCGGGCTTGAAACCTTGACCCCATCAAGTGTGACATCCCGAATTTTCGGTCCATTTTTGGGATTTACAAAGCGTATAATTTAGTCAATGCGCTTATAATAGAATCTTGCCCGGGCCCGATCACTCTCGGTTCTTATTTTTAAAAATAGAGATTTCGTTAAATTGTACTTTCGATCGAATTGGGCGTTATTTAGACCCGGACTTGGCAATTGATTTTCGGAGTTTTTAGGGACGAAATAAAGTGGATTTGTCGATCCGGTCGTGGCCAATATCGAGATTGTCGAAAATGGAGGAAAAGTGAATTTTTGACCGGGTATGCAATTTGGACTAGTAGACCTCCCTCGTTATAGTTTGGTTTAGTTGATTTGCCCTTTGTCCCTTATTATGTTCGAGACATATTTTGGACGGTAGATCGTTTTTCGATTTTGAATTTGGGCCATTGGATCATGATTAATATTTGAATGAAATTTATTTTCTTATTCCTCTCTCTCTTTTCTCTCTCTTCCTCTGTTGTGCCAAGCCACGACCGCATGTTTCATTCTGTCGTAAATGCCCCTCTCTCTCTCATTTCTTCTCTCTCTCTCTCTCTCTCTCTCTCTCTCTCTCTCTCTCTCTCTTGCTCTCTCTCTCTCTCTCCCTCTCTCTCTCTCTCTCTCTTTCTCTCTCTCTTTCTCTTTTTCCTCCTTGCATGCACCGTCCATCACGCCTTGCGCCCATCCCCCCTCCTCTCTCTCTCTCTCCTCTTCCCTTCTTTTCTCTTTCTTCTTAGTTTTCTTCTTCTTGATCTTCTTCTTCTTCCTTTCCCCCCCCGCGAGCCTCGTGTGGTCTGCTCCGCCCAACACCGACCCGGCTCGCCAACCGCCCTTCGTCGGACCAACCTTTATCGCCCGTCACCATCGCGTGACATCCGGCCCCTTGCCTCCCGCTCTACATCGCCCGCGACCGCCACTTTCATGCGGCTCTGCCCGCGCTATACTCGGCGGCAGGCTTCGCCCCAGGCGTCACTTGTGATCGGCGTCGCCCAGACCATCCATGGCTTGTCCGCCGTCGCTCGACCACTTGAGACACCGCCCGTACCGCCCGGTTGCGACCCCCTTTTCCCCATTTTCTCTCCCAAAGCATTCTCTGTTTCGGGTTTCCGGTCCAGCGGAAATCGCTGCGTGCCTTGGTTTGACGTTATGCATCCCTTTCTGCCACCCGACCATTCCGGCCACCTTGGCAGCCCTACTTTGCCCCTTAGCCGCCACACCTCCCTCTCCTGTTCTTCTTCCTCCCAGAGCACCTCCCATTACGAACTCCTTCCGCGTCGCCTCCTGCAGCCGTGCCGTCGCTGACCGTCGCCGCCACTCATCACCATTGCCCTGGCCTTGGCGGAGCCTTGCCTAGCCACTTGCAGCCGCTGAGCCTCGTCGGGATAGCTCGATCGTCGTCACCGTCGTCGTCGCCCAAACGTCCGGGCCGTGGTCGAGCTCGCCAAGCCCGCTGCCCAGCCTCCCTCGTCCACGTGTTCGGCTTCATTTCAAGTGTAGGACACCAAGTGAGTTTGACCCTAAACCCTAATTAGGATAATTTGCATTTCTAGACGGGTTTTAGGGGTTAATTAGAGTAATTTGGGGTTAAATTGTGGAGGTGATTAGGGGTTGTGATTGTGGTCGATTTGATGGATTAGTATGATGAACTAATGGAGAATTAGTGGCCCGAGAGGCGCGATATATGGGCTGGACAGATTTGGATTGAATCGGCCCGAGTTCGGG
This sequence comes from Syzygium grande, assembly GCA_024733475.1. Taxonomy (NCBI): domain Eukaryota; kingdom Viridiplantae; phylum Streptophyta; class Magnoliopsida; order Myrtales; family Myrtaceae; genus Syzygium; species Syzygium grande. The sequence goes on from JAMXDD010000019.1 coordinate 246,381, forward strand.
TTAATTCGGGTTCAATTGGGGATTATAGAGCGCGCCTAGTTTGGTCCTCGTGGTGGCGGATTTGGATGATATTTTGGAGAGTCAAATGGATTGTTTTGAAGATAATTAGTGGCCTAGAGCGACCTGTTGGTGGCTGTCCATATCGGGGTTTAATTGGACAAGGCGCGATCGATTTGGGGGTTTAATGGTGAAATTACCGGAAATGTTGGATTAACTGAATTCGTGGCTGAATTGTCCTTAATTGCGATTGATTTTTGTGATGCCATGCTATGTGCCTAGAGTGACTAAGGTTGGAGTAGCTTGGCGGGATTCGAGTGGCGCAAGTCCATATTGATTCAATTGCGTGATATATATGGTAAATTATGTGTCGAGTTTGTGCCATGACTGGGCTGGATGATTTGGTTAATTGGGCTCGTGATTCATTGAATTGAACATGTTGTGTTGTGAATTGAATGCTCATTGTGAAATATGTGAGTGCACAAGTGTGAACGTTATAGCTCTGAATGTGCATCACGAGCATTGGCACGGCATGTGCATTTGCAAGTGTGCCCGAGTGACATGTGCATTGTGATCACCTAAAATGCCCTGATGCGTATTACGCGGGGTTCAGATAAAAATTGATGCCTGTGAATGTGTGATCACAATAAACCTTGATGCGTTTTACGCGGGGTAGTGAACCCGTCCTGAGGTGTGTTCACGCGGGGACGATGTCCGGTTACGGAAAGATGACTAACCCGAGGCGTTTTATGCGAGTAATGTGTTATGAGCCTGATCGTTTACGCTGGCCTGAGATCGATCTCGATGTGATAGACCTGATCGTTTTATGCGGGTCAGACCCGGCGCGTTTTATGCGGGTAAGACCTGATCGTTTAACACGGATCGGAGGAGAAATTGGTAAATGGTAGAGTGCTAGCATGCAAGCGTGCGTTACTACATTGTTGAGGCATGACATGAGTGCGAACATGAGCACGTGCATTACATACATTGGGATTAAGTGATATGTGTATTTGTACTGTGATCTAAATGTTATGGTGCTGTTGTGATTAAGTTTATAGAATGGCTAACCCTGCGGTCAAGCATGAATTAGATTTAGGCTCGAGGGCCTGAATCAGTTATGTTTTGATTTATGCATGGTTTAGTACTTGTCAGGAGGTGCACGTTAACCTAGTTTAGGTTTAGGGAATTACTCACTGAGATTATTCTCATTGTTGTTTAAACCACATTTTCAGACCCCCAGCCTTGAGGATGACAAAGTAATTGATGTGTGTTGGGAGGAGCCCCAAATAGTTGTAGTACTTGACCGCTGAGTCGCGTGTTCCCCATTTTGACGTTAGTGGTCATGAATCGCTTTGATTTTTAGCGTGGGCTGTATATGAATATTGTGTGTGGTTTCCCATAGTAATACAAGTGTTTATTTTGTAATCTTGTTCTCGTTTGTGGCTATCCTTGGTTTGGTGTTATAGTTATGTACGGGTGATTTTATTTACTTCCGCATGTACTTTAAACCTCTGTATTGGGCGCTAGGTCGGCGACGGCGTCCTGAGACGTCGCGCTCGAATCGACCTTTGCGACGGATGTGGCGCGCCAAAGAGTGCGGGCGTGACATCAAGAGCTTGTATGTGTAGTGGCTAATTGAAAGATATCTGATCCAAGCAATGAAGGAAGTATGTTTTTGACGTAGTACTGGTCGGCAACGAGGAAAGAGAGCATGAGCATCAACCCAAGGACGGTCGCCAACTGCTGGTCCATCATCAGGGCGCCGATGACAAGCCCCGAGGCCCTGCGCCGAAGAGCGTGCTCAGGAAACTTGGAACAATTGCTCATTGTGTGGTTAATACCTTAATTATACAACAATTGATAACGTTTACTACACCAATATTTAAGCAGAAGACGATAATCTCCTGTTTATTGAAAATAATTTCTAAACTCCCAAATTGATTCCGCTTTAGTGCCATCCTCGAAATCCAATCCTAAACCCGTTCAGAAAGTCCTTGCTTTTGTTCCTATTCTTCTTCAGTGAGCACAATCGCTCAGTAACGAACTACTCAACTCCTTACGAATGGGATCAAGCATGCTCAAAACAATTTACTGCAGAACTTAGCATCAACATTAAAAGAATAAAAAGAAATGCTGATTCAAATCAGCCACCACTTGTTGTATAAAACTATCTATGGTTGAACACAAGAATTATTCAAACCTCAAAAATATACTTACATACTCCTCATGAGAAGATGCTCAACATCCTGTGTAGAAAGCTTTGTTCGCTTTGCAGTAACATTCATGGGAATGGTTTGGTTCGATCCTCAGATGGTCGACAGCAAAAATTTACATCTCCGTTCTCCATCAAAGCTGTAAACTCTGTTTCCCAAATTTTGTTAACTTCCTAATCTTAATTCAGCTCACCAAATATACATAATTCTTGCAATACCCCAACTAACAGATGCACAACACGACGGCACAGGATTACACTGAGTCGAACAGTCCACAGAAGCATAGCAACATAACTAGACTAGGCTTTCAAATAGTCAAACAATTAAAAAAGAAAGCAGACCCTTATACAGTTATTACCATATGAAGCTAGAGCTCGAGCTCATGCTTAACTCTGCAAAGATAAATCACGCGATTACATTCAACTAACCACCAACAGCCACACCACTCGTACCTGTTCTTCAGCGGTTAGCTGGTGATTCCAGAGCTTGAGTTCAGGCCCATGCCTCCCACAACGATGGAGTTAATGAGTGCAACCATCGGAGCCTCATGTAGCACCAAATTCCTCCAACTGAGCGGCAGTGAAGATGAAAATGTGCACGAGAGTGGAAAGTGGCACTGAAGAAGGACTTGAAGGTCACGGACATGGAACTTGAAGCTCGCGAAGAAGACTTGTAGCTCGTGCACGACAGAACCTGGGAAATCATGCATAATTGATGTGGAGTGACCAACTCGATTAAATTTGATTATTTTTTCAAAAAGACTTTTCTCTTTTTCTGTTTCCTTGTTTTCTTCTTCTTCTCTGTTCATCTATTCTCACCATCATTGGTCACTCTGCAATGCTGGCCATCACTATACCAGAGAGCATTTTGTCATCCCTGGTGTGGTCCCATCGTGCCTCACCTCCGCCACTCCCAATGTCGAACCCTTCCGCCTAGCCATTGCTATCGGCATCGTTCCATCAAGCCTCATCAAGCCCCTCTCTCCCCCTGCACGCGACCTTCCAATGATGGATGTGCTCGAGCACAGATCTGGATCACACAACATGGCCTCATATCTGAACGTCTAATTTGCGATGTCCACATAGGTGTCCTGGTCGACATATTAAATGGCTAGTTAATGGTGCTAACTGCAACATCAACAATTTCCCTCAGTATTTATTGAGTCAAATTAAAAAAGTATAAGGACTAAATTGAAACGCAAAAAAGTTTCATGGGCACCATATTTGCAGAGAAATGGCCTTGAATAATATATGTTTTACCTCTAACATTAGCTCATCCAATGCAACTGAGTGATGTCAAGATGCTATTCTTTTAATTCGTTGATATTTCCCTCATGAGAACGGGTGGAAACGTTTTCTTCAATTACAAAGAAACCAATCTTTGATTTTCACCCAAATACTAATTTCACATCCGCTAATTCCGAAATCTGTACACACTTTGCTACAAGAGGTTTCAAAAGATCTACACTTTGCACAATCTAATTTCCATAGTTTGTTAGACTCAAAGATGTAGAATTTAGACATTTTTTCGACATCAAGGTGGGAAATGCGTGCTTGAAATCATAGAAGATGTGGAATAAATTATAATAAAAGTCAAGAATGATTTTTGCTATATCCCCCATAATGGAAAATGTAGTCGAGCCAAGTAGGAAGAACGGACAAAGTATTAACTATTCCATTAAATTCTCTTCTCTTGTAGTCCTTTTAAATAAGAGAATAACGGAAAAAGATACGCAATATCTTTTGCCCAATGATTTTCATTTTGTTAGTATTTTTTTTTTTATGACCGAGGTGTCCTCACGGCCGGCGAGCTTGCGCTCAAACCAGCGGTGAAGCCCGACTAGTCCTCGGGGGCTAGCGTAGCATCCCACCGCCACGACCCTCCACTTAAATCACCGGCACCTCTGAGTTTTGAACCCAGGACCTCTCGCGAAAGGAACCGAAATAAAAACATCGCAGCCACCCGATGGGTGGGTTTCATTTTGTTAGTAGTTGATCATCATGTTTGTCAACTTTCACAAAAGCAAAGCTTATTCATAATGTTCTGTTCAAGTCTGACCATGTCTTTAATTAATCCTTTGCCTAAACTTTTGAATTATTGAAATGACTAGACATGTTAGTGATATTAGGAAATTTACTTAATTCTGCATATCTTTCAGGATTATACATATATCTCCTTTGATAGTACATATCATTAACTGATTATATTTAGTATTGTGTCTATCTTATTACTTTAGATAGTCATCTAATGAAACTTATAAATAGGATATTCATATACTATTTTTTATACATTAAAATATACAAAAAATTCTCCAATCCACTTTTCCGCATTATTCTCAACTAGACCAATGATTGTGGTCTCCACTAGTAAAATGATGTCAATGTCCGTGAGATATAATGCATCTCTTAAAGCATCCGGAGAAATGTTTCATAGTGATGCTAAAGTTTAGACGACAAATGCCAAAAAATTCTCACTTTTCTTTGGTAAGCTATCGCTTTTATTATGAAATAAAGCTATTGGAAATTCCTATTCTTTTGGTTTGTGCAATGTTGTCCTTGAATTTTTTTTTTTTTTTTTTTTGCAATCAAATTCTTGAACTAAAGGTTAGTACGTTCACATTACACCTTTGTTAAATGCTTATGTGACAGTTAAGTGGCTATTTATTGGCATGCTGGCTCCGGCTACCACATGGCTCCTACGTGCTTTTTAATTCTGGAAATAACTAAAAATGAACAAAAGTTAAATTTATTTCTTAAAGGAAAATTTGAAAAAAATAATGAAAACATCAAGTTCAATTCGGACCACCAATACCTTAAGCGAGGACACTACTGCTCCCACTTTCGCAGATTACACTATTCTTCTTCTACTCGACATTCTAGGGCTTATTCCTCTAATCAACACCATCCTCACCTTCTATGCTCGAGAAGTAGCTACACGTGAGCGTATCTTGTTGTAATTATAAATAAAAGAAAAATATCAAATAAAAACCTAAAGTAGACTCTTTTCCTAAACAAAAGTCCAGAGTGAATCTTATTTCAAATAAGAGCCTCAAGTGACAAACTTAATTTCAAATAAGAGTTTCAAATAAGGCCTAAGTTAGAATATGCCTCTCACATATTATTTTCCAAGCCACAATCAAGGGCATTTTCGTCAAGGGGCATTTTTTTTTTTATTTTTTTCTCTTTTCTCCGTCATCCTCTCTTTTTCTTCTTCCATCTGCAAATGCCCTGTCCAATCGAGCTCTAAGGCTCAACTTCTGACGTGATTGGCACCAAATAGCAGCTGCGAGAGCTTCGGTGGTGTCAGCGGCCTTCGGCGCACGGCGGTGAGGTTTGGACAACTTTACCAGCGACATAGCGACTGTTTTTAGTGCGAACTAGCTCAAACCGTGCCCTAGGCGGCAATTTTCTAGCGGCACCTCAACGACCACAAAACCTGACGACTGTTATGAGTATCTTCATGTGTTACCAGATTGATTATGCGATTTATATTTGGGGTAATTGGGTGTGTTTTCACTTAACCTGTGTGATTTTTAGATTAGGGGAGTTCTCCGTATCGGTGCGATTCGAAGAGTCGTTGGGATGGAATCGCCCACCATCTTAGTGGAGGGATCTCGTGATGAAATCTCCCACCATCTTCTTCGGTCAAACTAGAAACTAGAACGATTCTCACTTCTGATTCAACAGTACTTGGTATAAATGAAATGGAATTCGTCGGACATTGATCTCCGTCTCTGTAAAAAGCTATGCAAAGTTCTAGTAAAAACATATGGGAAATGTTTAAATAAGAACATTAAAAGACGTCTTTTTTTTTTCTCAAAAGAGAGCTCAAACTGAAATCAAATTTATCTCAAAAAGGATCTAAGCTTTCATGTGACACGTGCCCTTTACGTGTTACTTTTTCCAAGCCAAGGTCAAGGGTATTTTCGTCAAGGCCATTTTTTTTAATCTTTTCCTCTCCTCTATTTTTTTTCTCGAATTCCGTTGGAGGTAGACTCATCAAGATTCAAATCCCTCAAATTTGGAGAAATGGTTAACAAAACATCCAAGAAGATAGAAATTGCATATCTTTATTTTGAATCTTTTCAATCTCTTCTAGAGAAGAGAGATACTTCCCCTTCAAAGCCTTAAACTCTGTCTGCGTCCAGACACGGCCCCATCCGACTTCATCTTCTTTTAGCGACCTTGAACCCGTTGGGCGACATTTTTCTTCCCCTTTTGAGAGGCTAAAGAAATAAAAGTTTCCAAGTATACCAAATGCTGGGTCGCCGTGGTGAGGGCCGCGAAATACAACATTCCTCACCTCTCGAACTATCTCTCCATTTGGGAGGATTCCGCTCTGCACTCGGCTACCTAAGGGTTTAATGTGGGCACAATAACTGGTACACTAGAGCCGCGTCCTTTCCCTTTGAGAGCGCGACCTGCCAAAATAAAACCAGAATTAGAAGATTGGGCTTCCCTATACCTATCATAATGTTTCAGCATTCTTAAGACCAAAGAGTTGGGCAAAGAAGGGGGATCGCACTTCTGATGCTCTTTCCAAGTAAGTCCTTCGGATCAAAAATAGTCTCAGAATTAGCATGTTCCAAATGTGACTTTCGTGGAAAAGCCAAAGCCTTGGCCATTTGCCCTTTTTTTGGGAAAAGCCTCGTGATTGAAGATAGACTAACATGTCAGTTTTTTGCTTTGACATTACTCGATTCCAACTGTAATAATGATCGAGTTAAATCGATGAGATCGGGAGAGAGGGAGCAGGTGAAGATTCCAAATGTTGCCATCGCCCTAGATCTAGGCTAGCAACCTTTGCCCTCAAATGCACTGCCGCCAGAAGGTCCCTAGCACACGCGGCGGCAAGGATCGCAACCTTGCCTATACCAAGGCTGAGCTTCCCCTCTCCCTTCTCTCTCTTTAGGTTTGTGATTTTTAAAAAAATTTCTTTTTAAGCATGTCCCCATTTACTTGTTTTCTTTCCCCATGTTAAACGTTTGATAGGAAAAGAGTCTTTGCATGGCACTAACGTGGGCGACCAATTCAGCATTTCCATCAGAATTTTTTGACAGAGGGATTAACATGAACAAAGAAACAGATAAATCAACAATATGACTACACTAAAAGAAAGTTTTAGGGATGATATTATATGAATCGAAAAAGTTCAAGAATTTACTACGGCTTTATCCCTCTCATCATTGCACAACCAAGTGAAATTTAGGTGGACTGAACCTGTGACATTTTGAATTTCAAGCCATTTTCGGGATTTGTGAAATAATTATCTCATCGATGCACTTTTAAATCTCATTCTAAATTGGTCACTCATGAAAAAACTAACCGTTAGGGAATGACTAGTTAGGAATTAAATGCATACGATCTAAGAACTCAACCCTGGATTGACACTTCAACCATAAGGATTGACGAGAGGATATTTTGGGCCATTATAGACCCGATCCAAGGATGGTTATAGAATGATTTGTCAATTTTATACAATTGGATCGTGAGTGATTCCATTTGGCCATTGTTTGAATTACGAACATTCCTAAACCAATTTCTAATGATTGTGTCCTTCGAGCTAATGATTGACCTCGCAATTACATGACAACCGAGGTCATCATGATTTAAATAAACTTAAATGTGACTTGATATCGAATCCACCACCCGTTGAATACGCCAGTAACGCCTAAAAGCTGCCCGTTAATTTGAGATATACTAAAGTCGCAACTGATCGATTTTGGTCATGAATTGGAATCCGAACTTGGGTATCAAACTTTCAAGGATATCAAAACTATTATATTAGACGTTGCCTTATTAAGATCGCTTAGTTATCGGTTTGCTCGAAAATTCTTGAAAAAGTGAATTTTGCCGGGAATTGAAAAGACCTTTCACCCCTTAGTGTTCTAGGACTTCTTGGTTGAGTGGAAGGGCATGTTGGTTTTTGTACCCCCTAGTGATTCCGAATTTCATTAGACAAATTTGCTCTTCTTACTTTGGTTATTTTCCTAATTGCCCTTTCTAGAAACCTTTTCAAGAATCGACCCTAGCTTTTGGATCTTGACTTGGGGACCAAGAAGTGATCTAACCCTTCATTTGGATGATATTATTCAGCCGTTCTCTCTCTCCCCTATCATTTTTCAAATCATCCATTTCTATCACTCACTCACTCTCTCACTCTCCATTTTCTTTTTGGTTCGGCCAAGCCATCTCAGCCACCATCACGCCACCATTTAGCCCTCACCTCACCGTGAACCACCGCCAACCACCGCCCCTAGCCACCGCCAAGCCGTGTCAACCACCCTTCGCTGTTCCGCCATCCGCCGTGGGCGGAGTAGCTGCTTGCCGCCAGGGCTGTTGCAGCTAGTTTAGTGACACTTTGGGCTTAGGATTAGTGGTAAGTAACTTCCTAAACCTTGATTAAGTTGATGGGTGACTAATGGACTAGTTTAGTGGCTGATTAGTGGTTAATTATGCGCTAATCTAGGGCTTATTAGTGTATGGATGATTAGTGGATAATCATGTGGTTTAATGTTAATCATATAACTTATGTGGTTGATCATGTCCTAATTTTTGATCATGTGATTTAGATTGGTTGTTCATGTCATCACGCTTTAATCATGTGGTGATTGTGTGATTAATGTAGATCGTGTGGTTGTGATTGATGATCGTGTGATTAATTAGTTTAATCATGACTGATTAAGTGATTAATGTGAATCGTGTGGTTGTGATTGATGATCATGTGGTTAACTAGTTTAATCATGATTGATTACGTGATTAATGTTTGATCGTGTAGTTGTGATTGATGATCATGTGGTTAATCGGTTTAATCATGGCTGAGTAAGTGATCGATGTTTGATCGTGTGGTTGTGATTGAGGATCATGTGTTTAATTAGTTTAATCATGGTTGATTAAGTGATTAATGTTTGATCGTGTGGCTGTGATGACAATTATGTGGCGAAATAGATGATCAATGGTGGATCTTACGCTTGAGCATTGATCTTGTGGCTTGATAATGGATCGTGTGGTTAATAATGGCTAATCTTGGTGTATCATGGCAATTTGTGACTAGATAATGATCCTTGATATGGTTATGAGCGCAATTCATGACATATTCGTTCGTAGGAAAATGCACATTATAAACACTATACATTGGCTAATTAAGAAAGATGAAAATTGGCAATGAGTGATTGTTTGCGTGCATGGCCATGACAAGTTCCGTCTAGGGGGGAGTTCTAGACGATGCCGACGGGAGTTCGGATACCATCTAGGCAGGGATTCTAGACATTACCGATTGTGATGGAGGCCGGATTGATGCTCCTTATTGGAATTCCGTTGGGTACTTGGCTTGTCGAGGGGTTCGATCCCCAACATTACCGCACCAGTAGCGGGGCGATGTCGAGCTAGACTAGAAGACCGGCGGGGTTCGGTATGGCCCGATGTGTCGTTAATACTCTGGACAACTACGAGTGTTAATTGCATTGGGGAATACTTTGTGTTCAAGAGTGATATTTGAGCATGTTTGGATTATTAACTATCGATATGCATGTTTATGCAATGTCATGATTTGTTTGTGTTTGGTGACCACGTGTGGTATGGTGATACTTGTTGGGTGTTTGTTAGAACATATATTATGTTTTACAAGTTGGTTGTGCCAACGAAAGGTTTTTGCTATTGAGTTGTTGTGTTAGTAGAATTGCATAATTAGGGTGATCCAGAGGTACGTGTTACTCTAAGCGAGGCTTAGTGAGTTTACTTATTTAAATTTGTGCTCATTGTTGTAACTCAAATCTTTTAGACCCTCGACCATGAACATGAACGGCCCTCCGCAACATTTTGGGGTACCAATGGATTTGGAGCATATGTTGGCAGAGTTTCCGGTAGGTGAAGATAGGGATCCTGTCTTTTGGATGCCCTCTTTTGATAAAAAAGTTAAATAGATCGACCATCCAATCCTTTTTGAGTATGTGTGTGGTTTGTAGTGGATGCCTCTAGTAAGGTTTGTTTGGTGTGCCGTTGTAAGTAACGTTATGTTTATAAAGTGGCTTGTTGTTTTGTTTCATTTGTCTCTTTACTATCCCATTTAATTGAATGTTGAATGGAGTGTTCGAGTTGCTTTCGCATGTGTTACTCTTAGTTCATTTGTATCGGGTCGGCAACTAGTCCCGGGAAGTTGCATACTTAACGATCAAGTGGGATGTTGCAATCTCGTAGGGTGCGGGCGTGACAGAACCGAAGTACAAGCCCAACTATTTGTGAAAAGACTAAGTAATGTCCTAGATACAAACCCAACACACGCTTACCTACTTCTAAACAACTAACCGGAAGCCCGAAAATTTGGACCGCCCAACCCAATTCACATGCCCGAAATGGTCAACCCGGTCTTCAAGCCTTTTTATTTTCTGTTTAGGCTGGGCCCAAAATTCAGGCTTCACATGGTGGATCTAAAATGGCCCCGACTGGTCCGAAAGTTTTAGTTTGTCTATTCATATTTGTGATAAAAAATTATGAAAACCCACTTTTTAAATTTCAGAAAGGGGAAAAACATTTGATTCTTACTACTTACCTAAACTCTTGAAATAAGGAAAAATATGTTATGGAAAATATTAGTATTTATAAAAAGTAAGTAACCCAAATTAAAATTAAGTAGGTCTCCCCAAATTGCATTTAACATGGTTATTAGGTATAAAGTAACTCACGCAATTTGCAATAGTATTTTAAAAAAATTTAACTGGAATAATCAAAGAAAAAATGAAACGTACGATAAATCCAATTGCGTCACTTCCGTGCATAAGCATTTAACTACGCACTTTTGTGCATAATCGTCCTCGATAACTGGTAAGTGCTAGTACTTGGATTTACAAATTACCAATTTACAATTGAGATCATTGCTCTATCATTTTATTGTCGATAAGCGGACTTATTTGATTAAAAAATTTTGAAATGAAACTAGGGCTTGTTAAATTTATAGGATCGTTATGATCCTTGATGACCTCACAAAAACTTAAGAATCATATGCTTTTTGCACTTCCTTTGCTGTGTTCTTAGGTGGTATGTGTAAGATTTAATTCCATGTTGATAAAAATGTAGTCACTTATTGTGAGATGGGGAGCTCGCCAGACAATAAACATGTCAAGTACATATGGTCTATTGAAAATGTAGGTATGAAATTTTTACAATTCTCATCTTGTTCTCTTGTCCACCTCCTACCGGTTACTGAAAAATGACTTGGTTTATCCGTATCTCGATATTCAGCATGTTGGAGTTCACTGATTTGAGTTTTTGGGTTATATCTTGCACTCAGAAAAAGGATGGTTTTGAGTTGGTGGTTATGGAGCACTTGACATTGACTGGGGCATATTTTGAGGATTGACCACTCTAGATCTTGTTGGAAAACTTGACACTGTGGATTCGAATGAAGTTGTTTCGTGGATCCTGCAATGCCAGCACGAGTCTGGTTTGTATTTATTTGTCTCTTGTCTTGGCTTCTATTTCGCGATTACCCATGAAAAACATGCAGCTAACAGGAACCTCCACCCCACATTCAATCAAAATTTTCTTATTTGACAAAGATGATTCCGATTTTAACTTGGGATTAACAAATTCCATCTATTACAATGATGACCACGTCTTAGGAGTGATTAGTGTTGCCTTATTTATTTATATTCTAAAACTTCACCCTTAAGAACAAAATACGAATGTCACTTAGGGCTGCATGTGCAGGGCGGATTTGGTGGGAAATATTGGACGTGATTTGCATCTGCTGTATATACACTCGGTGCCGTGCAAGTTTTGGCCCTTTTTGACAAGTTAGGTGTTCTTGACATCAATAAGGTGACAAATTGTATCCTTTGGAATAAAGCGCCTAGATCTGCAAACTCTTACCATAGATGCAAGTTCATCAGTGTTATTATATGTTTTTAATTTTCAACATCATGAGAGTAATAAACTTACCTTTGGCTCTATTTTGCATGTAAGAGATCGGATTATGTCATGTTATGGAATTTTGTTTACACTTACTTTTTAATGTGTATATTGCTAGCCAAACATTGTTGTGCCTCGAACTATGATTCAGACATCGAGCACTTTTGCAAAGCGAAGATGAATCTTTCTCTACGGTGATATGTGGGGAGAAGTCGATACTCGGTGTCTTGTCCTCGCCTTTGATCAATTACAATTTTGGTGCTTCTTGAGGATGTTGCTTGAATAATTGACATCCCTTTCACCCCTTTATTTCCCTTCAAGGTTCTCTTATTGTGCTATATGCTGTCTTGCAATACTAAAAGCGGTTGGATTCGACAGGCATGGAGAAGGCTCAAGAGATATCAGTGAGTTGCAAAACTTTGGATGGTGGGTTTGGTAGCACTCCTGGTGCGAGTTTTTCAAATATCTGATTGGTGCTTAGTCAGTCATATATTTGCTTAAATACATTGTGGTCTCCTAATTATGCTGGTGAAGAATTCCATCCTAGGTCCTATCTAACCAATGTTGTATATCGTTTTAGAGCAAGAAGGAAACCTGGGCTTTCGGCAATTAAATGTGCACCATCCACATGACGGTGGATCAAAATGGACACAAATGAGCCAAAAAAATCAGTCGTGATTCAATGACCACATCCAAAGGATAAAACCGAGTTGCCACAGTTTTAAGACGACTCATCTTAGACGTGAGAAAGTAGGAAGGAATTGCTGATTTCACAGGAGAATTAGGCATGAGACAATGAAGCAATCGAGGAAGTAAATTGAGATGCACAACTGCCTGACCAAGCACCTTGCTACAAAGTGTCTCATCTATCTCTCTTCTTTCGGTTCAAATCAGAAGATCGTTGCAAAAACGGATGCTTGAACATATAACAAAGCCGTGTGTACTTTGTCCAGCCAATTGTCTAGTTGGTCACGCAGTAATTTGACCTGTGGAATCCCCAAAGCTCTTGGCTGCACCCATGAAATATATACTGTCCACTCAACTTGATCAATTATATGCCCTCATTAAGATGAACCTAAGTTGAGATTCTAATGTTTAGACTACTTGTAAAGTAAGGTAAATGCTTCAATGTCGGTTTTCATTACTTATGCTAGAGTAGAGAAGGTGTAAGCAACTACAACATCCAAGTATTTGCCATGACGGAGAATGCAAAAAAGGAAATTGTACTCTAGATTTTTAGCAACAGCACACACTGATGCATATCCGAAACTCTTCTGTTCTTACACCAGAAATAGTGGTGGTCACCTACAAGCATGAATAAATAACTCAAAGTAATAATCTTTTACACCCCCAATAATGAAACATAGCATCAACGTTAAAAGAATAAAAAGAAATGCCAGTTCGTGATCGCCACCACTTGTTGTATAATACAATTTATGGTTGATTAATACTAGCTAAGTCTCTTAATAGGGCGATGTTCACAGCAGTCACTTTAGGCACGCCCCGTGCAGCCAACCCACAAACTTCTAGCCCCTTCATCCATATGCAGTAGACCTCAAATTAAAAAGTGACCATCATTCAAACTTTAGAATAAAATTACAGACAAACTCATGAGAAGATGCTCAACATTCTGTGTAGAAAGTTTTGTGCGCTCTGCAATAACATTCATGGAAATGGTTCGATCCCCAGATGGTCGACAACAAAAATTTACATTGCCATTCTCCATCAAAGCTGTAAACTTTGTTTCCCAAATTCCGCAACTTTCTAATCTTGATTCAGCTCAACAAATACACATAGTTCTTGTAATACCCCAACTAACAGATGCACAGCACGTCCGCACATGATTACACTCCATCGAGCAGTCCACAGAAGCATAGCGACATAACTAGACTGGGTTTTCCAATAGTCAAACAATTTGCAAGAAAGCAACTAAACAGAAAGATAAATCACGCGATTACATTCAACTAAACACCGACCGCCACACCACTCATACCTGTTCTTCAGCGATTAGCTGGTGATCCGGAGCTTGAGTTCAGGCCCATGCCTCCCGCCACTGGTGGAGTTAATGAGCGCAACCATCGGAGCCTCATGTGGCACCAAATTCGTCCAGCTGAGCGGCAGTGAAGATGAAAATGTGCAGGAGAGTGGAAAGTGGCAATCAAGGACTTGAAGGTCACGGACGACGGAACACAGGGAAACAAGAGACGGCGGCCAACGACGGACTGAAGCTTGCCATGAATGAGCGAGCAATGACGAGGATTAACCGCCGGCGGCCGAGGTTTGGGGGGACAGCAATTTGAAAAAGAACCTTAATACCATTTCAGTTCGGGATTTTGTTCAAATTACAAATTTCAGACAAATATTGCCGTTTCTTTAGCCGTCGGAAAACATTTGGTCAACCGGCGAGCTAACGTCCTTATTTGATATTAACTTAGTCACTTCATGCTCTTTTTTTTTTTAGAATAACTTCACTTTAAAGGTGCTTGTTTCACAAAAATTCAAAATTTAAAAATATTTTTATTATTGATAATAATTTATATTTAATTATTTTTGTGAGTGATGAAAATATTTTTTAAACATTCCTTTTTTAAGAGATGAGTAATTTTTGAAAAATATTTTCTAAATCTTGAAATTCCCGTGAAACACGCCACCAAAGCTTTCTTTTTGAATTTTTCTCCTCTTTCTTTTTCCTTGTTCCTCTGCCGACTCTATCTCTCTCGCTCTTTTCTTCCCTTTATTTCCCTGGTTCTGCAAAAAGGAAATAATAAGGTGAGTTGAGGTCCCTTTTGTTATTAGATGGTGAGGGATGGTAATATTCCCCAACCTCACCACGAAGTTGACACATACACACACACAAAGATACGGAGATTCCCAGTAAAATGGGGAATTTTAATAAAGATTGTCCTTGGTTGCACGTTGTGACATCCTAAAATTTGTCCATTTGAAATTTATAAAATGCTTGATTTTATGAACGTACTTGTAGTTAGTTCTCGCCCGAAACCGATCATTCCCGGATACTAACCTTTAGGGAAGGCTAATTAGAGACTTAAATTCGCGCGACTAAAGAAAATTTAATCATGAACTGACTTTCGATCATAAAATCGTCGAGGTGACATTTTAAGCTAATGTAGCCTGATCTTAAGATAGTTATGGGCCGATTAAATCACTGTCATACGAGTGGATCGCGGGTGATTCCGTTTGACCACGAAATGAATCGACGAACGATCCGAACCTATACCAAACGATCATGCCCGACAGAACTAGCGATCGATTCTCGCAATTACACGACAACCGAAGTCGCCACGAACCGAATGAACTTGCACGTGACTCGATTTATTATTAGTCAAGAGTCGAATATGTGATTTTCCCCAAAAGCTGCCTGTTAGTTTGAGAAACACTCGAGTTACGTTAAATATATAAAATTCAATTATTAATTAGAGACCAAATTGGGCATCAAAAATTAGGAAGTCACGACGGGACGTTAGGGCGACGTTGTAATTGGAACGTACAGCTTTGGATTTTCTCGAATCCTTCAGAAAAATTCAATTTCGGCAAGAAAATAGAAAAATGACCATTTTACCCTTGAAGGTTTGTAAAGGGCAAGTGTTAGAGGGAAGGGCATTTTGGTCATTTTGCCCTAAATTTTGAGATGGACAATTTTGCCCTTGGAATTTTATGAAATTCCCAAATTGCTCTTGGATATTTTTGAAAAGATTCGATCTCGGTTATTGATCTCAAGATAAGAAACGAATCTCGGCCGTCGATTGGATTTGTGAGAGAAGGGCAAGATGGTCCTTTGCCAAAAGTGGTCAAAACTTGGACCTTAAGTTCAAGACTCCTCTCTCTCCTCATTCTCTCTCTCACCTCTCGGTTCACCCCCTCTCCCTCCCGATCGCCCTCTCCCCTTGGCCGCTCTTCACCGCACCGACGCTCGTCGGCCACCGCCCGTTGCCGCTGCACCTCTCACCACCCTCACGCCCGCCCGCACCGACGCCCTCTCCTCTCAGCTCACCCTTTTCTTCCTTGGCCATGAGCAAGCCCGGCCCAAGCCGAGCAAACCGCTGCTTGTCGCCGACGCCACCAAGCCGTCCGGCCGGCCGCCCCGGGAACGTTAGCCCCGCCACCCCGCTTTCACTCTAGCAGAGTTAGTCTAGAGTTCGGATAAGTTCAATCTAAACCCTATTTAGTATATCAAGTAATTTCGGACCCGTTTAAACAGATTAGTATAGTTTTAGGGGTAGAATTGGTTAGCGGGTCTTAGGAACGAATTTGGGAAATTTTGGTGGAAATTTAGAGGCCGAGTATATGCTGAAAATTGCTGGTTTGAATGCTGAAAATTGCGGTTCGCATGCGTAGATTGGGTAATTGGATTTAGCGTTTAATTGTGTGAAAATGCCGTGAAGGGCCAGAATTGATTTGCCGTAGTTTGGATGTGGAAAAATGGCAATTTAAGTGTTGATTGTGTGTTTGTAACGTGGGCTGAGTTGTGGTGATGAAATTGGGTGCATTATTGTGCAATTGATTGATGCCCGAGTGTGTGCACGTGTGAGATTTGATGAGTGCGATGTGCGTGTGATCACAAAAGGCCCTGAGGCGTATTCTACGCGGGATACAAATAAAATATATGATATGCGAGTATGTTTGTGTGATCACTAAATCCGTGAGGCGGTTTACGGGGGAATTGAACCGCCCGAGGCGTGTTTACGCGGGTCGTGATACAACTGTGGGATCGGACCGAGACGTGGGATGCTCAAGGCGCGATCGTGTGGGCCTGAGGCGTGTTTACGCGGGCCGAGGAAAGTGATTGAGAATGAGGGCGTGTGATATGGCAAGTGAAAGTGAAATCGGGTCCGAGGCATGTTTACGGGTTGCGATAAGAAAGTGTGAGCCCGAGGCGTGTTTACGCGGGACCGAGAAAGTGATTGAGTATGAGATGGTAATGACGAGGCAAGTTTAATGAAAAGACATGGTGTGTGATCGAGTGTGGAATGTGGGCTGGAAATGTGGTGTGATCGATGTGTGTTTTGGCGTGGAAATGAGTGTGGTTTAGGAAGTGTGTGTGGTTTGAGGTAATGCGTGTGGTTTGAAATATGTGTGAGATGTGAACGTTGTGATTGTAAGACTAACGTGCAGGTTGCATGCACCGAGAGTCCAAGTAAGTGTGATTGCGTGGTTGTTGTTTGGGCATGTTGCTTGTTGTTGTGTCTAAGCTTGTCTGGAATACGTGATAGCCTAGATAGGGTTTAGGTTGCAACTTATTGATAAGTGTCTCATGGTTGTATTAACCAAACCATTTCAAAACCCTCGTCCTAGACATGAAACTACCGCCGCCGTGCGTTTTGGGATCCCTATGTATACCGACCACGACATCTTAAAGTACCCGATGGGCGATAATTTTACCTGGTTAAGCATACGACCATAATTTTGGTAGATATAAGACTACCCCAATGGGCGGACCCACACTTACACCGCTTGGATGTTCGGAGATGGGGTTGATGAGTTCGCCATGTCCGAGGTTTCGGCGTCCCCTTTGATGGAGTTGGGGATTGGGATCCACCAGCCATACCTCCTCCCGATGATGAGCTGACTAGCCGGAGACTAGTTTGGCTCACCCATACTTCAACCAAGGCCTCAAACTTGAGCCCTTGGGAGCCGAGCATGAGCCGGAACCAAAGAATCCTAGGCGGATATGATCCGATGGACGTGATCTTGAGGTGATACCAGAGGAAGAACAAGGAGGAGAAGAAGACCTTGAAGCAGAATCGATAGAGGCCCCGTGTTGAGCCCAATGATGAATCGGAGGATGTACCCGTGATACGAGTACAATCCCTATTATGTGCCAAAGGTCGAGCCGGACGAGAAGCCAATCAAGAGGAGCGGGATGAGGTCCCAACGGAGTCGTGACATAGACCAATTCGATCGAAATCGAGACCGAGCTGAAGTCCTCGGAGGAGCCAACGGGTCGAGGAGTTAGATTCGAGTATCGGCGAGTCGAACTCAAATTAGATTCGAGTACCGATGAGTCGACTAAAGTAGACGCCATCTCGTGGACGCTGGGGGTAGTGGGGAGATTAGAGCGATCTTTGAGAAGTACCATTTTTATGGATAGGGTACCCAGTGCTATCGATCCTTTTTGTATATCGGTGATTTGTAGATAGTGGTTTGGTGTGCATGTACGTTTTATGGTTTAGTAAATGGCGGTACAAAGATAAGTTCGTTTATAAATGGATATTGTATATGCATATATCAAGTATAGTTTTATATTTGGTGGTTGGCGATCTTATCTCTCCCTGGTGTTCTTCAATTTTATTGTCCGGTTTATTTCCTTGATTTTCACCGTGATCGAACTACGATGGAATTGTGGGGTCGGCAACGCTTTCCTAGGACGTCACACTTATCCGACCGAGAAGAGATGTCACGTGCTCGATGAAGTTCGGGCGTAACACACGTTTTTGAATCGGTTCATGGTCTCTCTTCACTAGAATAAAGCAGAAATAGAAAGCAAGTGAAGCGGAAGAAACAGCGATCATCTATGGATAGAAAGAAGGCGCACCAGGTTTCTGCAGAGGATCCCCTTTCTGTTTCTGTTTCGCTCTTCTTCTGTTTCTATTTCGAGTCCGTTGTTTCTGTTTCATTTGGAGTCTGTTGTTTCTGTTTAAATCCGTTGTTTCTGTTTGAGTCCGACGCTTGCTTTGTTCCATTCAGAATCTTCTCTCTACGTAAGACGCCCAAGCCTCGCAAGGACGATCTAGACTAATGTTGAGTAACTTCTCACAATCGTTTATGCTTATCCAGCACTCATTTGGTATTTTTGAGTTCGATGCGTCAAAATCCTTTCCATTGATTTGCACCCATTAATTCCCAACCACCACAAAAAACTCTAATCCGTCAATGCCCTCGACAACTTGTAGGCTCGGGCACTGGACAATCATTAACTCCTTCAAGTTCTTCAAGTTTGACAAACCGCCTAAGCTTTTTAACGAAGAGCACTCTTCAACGGAAAATTCTTCCAATGATTCGAACGTAGAAACAAATTGAATATCCTGTACCTCTGGACATCTCAACAGAAGTAATCTTTTAAGTATCTTTAGGGGGCTTGGGTCATCATTGCTTGCTGTTGTACTTGACGATCTCGGGATTGATGACGGATCGTGAGGACGATGGACTACCCGATCGAGTTGGGAAAAAGAAGCACTATATGTTATGTGCATCGATGCACCAAGAATCCTTTCCATTGATCTGCACCCCTCGATTGTCAACCGATACAAATACTCTAATTTGTCAATGCCCTCGACAACCTGTAGGCTCATGCATCGGATAATACTTAATTTCTTCAAATTCTTCAAGTTTGACAAACCGCCTAAGCTTTTTAATGAAGAGCAATTTCGAATAGAAAATTCTTCCAATGATTCCAACATAGAAACAAATTGAATATCCTGTAACTCTGGGAACCCCGACAAAACGAATTTTCAAGCATCTTCAAGGAGCTTGGGAAATGGAAGGCTCCCCTCCAATGATCAATCAACTCGGGAGCTTGTAGTTCATTGCACCCCAGCTCCTTCGGCAGACAAGCCAACCTCTCGGAAGATTTGCAGTCTTGAATATGTGATCTCTCCAACGATTCTATGACATCGAGTAATTGAACATCATGTTGCTCGTGCACCTTGTTTTCTCTCTCGATTTTCTTGAAGTTGATGAAACAGTCTCCTTTTCCAATTGAGGAAGCCCGTTGTAGTGTACTTGTTTTCCTCGAGTGTCGTAGAGCTCTAAAACTATCAAGTTTGACGGAAGTTGTTCCAAAGTTGGCAAGTCCAATCCATATAGAGTAAGTCCTTCCAACTGAGAAAGGGAACCCAACTCTATAGTTGGTGCGTGGACATTTGGAAAGCAAAACCGCAGCTTGCTCAGTTTGTCTAACTTCCCGATCCACCGTAAGTCGCAAGTTTGAATTATATCTGATCCGGCCATTGAATCAGAGCGATCGGATAGGACCAGCTCAACTAGATTAGTAAGATCCGAGAGGTTAGGGACGGTCAGTAACGAAGTAGATCTCAGCAGTAAAGTGGTCAAACTTATGGGGAGCTTCGGCAACTCTTGTATCCCATCACAACCAATCAAGTCCAGTGTTTGGAGTTGACGAAACTCGCTCATTGTACTGGGTAATTTTTCAATTAGTGTGCCTGATGCAACTACGAATGATAGGCTTGGTAGTCTACCAATGGAATCTGGTAATCTTTTAATTCCCGTGTAAGATACATCCAGCTTCATTAACAACTCTAATTTCGAAACTGAGTCGGGGAGTTCAATCAAGCGAAAGCAAGACCTAAGAGAGAGGTGCTGCAGACTCCGTAGCTCTCCAATTTGTTCAGGCAATTTTCTAAGTTTGGGGCAGGACTCAACGCTCAAGTTAGTCAGACATCTCAGATTCCCAATAGAGCGGTCAATTTTCCAGAAATAGGAATTGTCACAAATAGTCAACTTCTCTAAAACTGAGTTCTCTGGAAAGGTTGGTGTCCCATGGATCGAGTCATTATGCTCAATAGTGAGAACCTTCAATTTCCTTGCCCTCTACAAAGGCCAATGAAACATCAGGCCAGCCAAGAAATAAATATGGATTTAGGCTACCAATTTGTATCATATGTCGTCTAATCCTCTCACTAAATGAGAAAATTAGATTATAAATCCATCAAATTTTGTCCTTCATTGAATAAGAAAAATAGACTAAGAGGGAAACTGGCGTACCTTGATTAGGCTCTTGAACGCATCATCTGTGAATTGAAGCGCAGAAAGATTCACCACAACCGCGTTTTGTAGTTGCGACAAAATGGTTGCCTCCAAACGTTGATTACAACCGTATTGGTCAGGAAATTTACCACTGTAACCCAAATAGATCCATCTCAACTCGGAAAGACAGCCCATGAAGTCACCTTGGCAGTTTACGTCATACAAAAGAAGAAATCGTATATGTGGGAACCGCTTAATTTCCTCCGAAGTGATAGTTATACAACCGCGGTTGATCAAATCGCTATCGATCCATAGCTGCAAACGGAGTGCTTGAACTTGAACGCCTTCCTTGATCTGCCAATGACATTGAGTAGAAGCAGGAATTTGTCAATATCTCACTATTTAATTTCGTAGAACAGAAGAAAAAAGAAACAGAAGGGTAGCTCCCAAATAAAAAACGTGAATCCTCAATTAAGAAGAGGGTATAAGCAATTTTCTATTCAAATTTAGCTATACTTTACCTCTGTTGATTTTAATCTTAATTTGCGAATGATGTCTTTTTCATCCCACAACCTGGTATGCTCTTGTTTGGCAATTTGCCTTCCAAGATCTCTAAATTGATCGTGCATCCCAAATCTATCATCGTCTAAAACCTTTATCATGCACCTCTTAATAAGGACCTTGATGGCATGCTCTGGGAAAAACTCACAATCTTTCCACATGTACATTGGATTAGTCTTATTCTTACCAATGAAAAAACATGCAATATCCAGGAATATCTGTTGATGATTAGGCTCTAAGGCATCATAGCTAATCTTTAGCTTTCCCAAGACATCCTCATGAGGTGTTTTCTTTAGCTTTTGTAGCCACTCTTTCCATATTGCTCTTGTTTCCTCACCAAAAAGCGATGAACCTATTGCTTCAAGAGCTAAAGGTAGTCCACCTGCAGTAGACACAATGCTTTCTGAAAGAGTGTAATGTCGGCCGGAGGAGAGTTGTCATTGAAAGCATGCTTACTGAAAAGATTGAGTGCGTCTTCCTTGCTCAACCCCACCATTTCATAATCCTTGAATTTATTCTCAAATCCCCTAATATTCAGAACACTCGTGTCCCTAGTGGTAACAAGTATCGTAGTGCCAGGATACAAAGAATTCACTGGGATTAGATTTTGGATCTGGTTGCCCTTATCGACATCATCCAATACAATTAGCATCTTCTTGTTGCAAATTGTGTCTCCAATCCTCTTGATTTCATCATGAATGCTTTGAATCTCACCAGCCACTCCAGAATAAGAGATATCGGACAATAATTTTTCTTGCAACTTTTGTAAAGCCGTTTCCCTCACGCCTTCAAGAAAGCAGCAGTTTTTCCCAAACTGAGAATATAATTGGTTGAAAATAATGTTGGCGAGTGTTGTTTTACCGATGCCGCCCATCCCGTATATTGCAATTAGCCGCACAGCACCAGGGCCAATGTCTAATAATTTGTTTATGGCTGCTATTTGATCCTCCATTCCAACTAAATCTTCGGTTACTGGTCTTCGTCTTGTCTCGAGCCTGACCACAACCTCGTGAACAACCGCCTGGATAAGTGCCCAATCGCTGCCACAAAGTTGAACAGTTTCAATTGAGAAAAGGTGACAAATTTGCATGTTGACCAGCCTTCTACTAAGCAACCAGGTGGGAACGCGATCAAGTTATGGATATATCAAAATTCAACGTTACCCCCAAAGCTTTGGGAACATGATGAATTGCAAACTTGAACATCCATTGCAGGTTTAAGTTAAAGGAATAGAGGAAGAGAAATGTTTGTTCTTTATATCAAGCAGAAGAATCAGAATTTCTGGCTAGAAAGTGTAGAAGAATCAAAATATAAACATCTAATGAATTACTGTAATGGTAGATTTACTTATTTCTTTCGACGTGTAAAAGAACTTTGCAAAGGCAACAGTTCCTTAATCAAGTTCTCCAGCATACAATAGGAATCTTAATACAAACATGGATCAAATTAGTATAAAAAAGATGAAGGAAAGCCAAATTTTTCATACGATGGAAAATAGGTGAAAAACGAAATTATAATAACCCTATTAGGTCAGAAAAAAAAATTGGAAATCTCGTGATTTAAAAAAAATAAAAGAATAATTTGAAACTTTCTGTTTAAAATAGGGAAATTAGAGTTCGAATATAATTAATGAATTTTTATAAGAACTATGGTCCGATTTTACAAAATTATTTTCACAATCGTGGTTAGAACGTTACCCTGAATATGTCTTCGACTCCTTTCCACTGATGCCACCAACATTCTTGAGAGCCTGTTGCCACGTCTCTATATCCTCGGAGCTCAACTTTCTATTCCGATCCTCCATCTTTTGCTCCAATTTCAATATGGCCTCATTGTACGACTGGGTGTTCAACTTCACGTCATCGGGTGTCACGTCGTAGAAGATGGGCAATATGACGTTATTGTCATCTTCTTTAGATTTAGAGGTGTTCTCCACCATCTTCGCAAGCTCTCAAGGCACCAGTGACTTGAAGCATAGTTTTGGAGAAGATGGGTATGTAAACCTTGGAATTGTCGATCGCTCGCAGAAGGTTGTCACTAATTCTTTCACCCGGTCGAAGATCCTCGTCATCCATGAAAACACGAATCCCGTGTGGAACAAAGCATGATAGAGGCTGTTGGCGAATGTGCGACGAGTATCGGGCCCTCTAAAACTCAGGAACACCTCGTACTCACCTCCTGATGTATTACCGGTGCTCGTTCCGGTCTCTGAGCAAGCCATAGGTGCTCACTTCACACTTAGCAGGGTCAGCCCTCTCTCTCTCTCTCTCTCTCTCACTCTCAAATACTTCTTCTAGGCATATTCGCACAAAGCCTTGCGGTTCTCGAATGTGAAAAGCCTTATCACATTCTTAATGTGAAAAGCCTTCTTCACCAGATCATCCTCCCACAGGAATTTACAAAAGGAGAACCACGGCGTTACATTAGAAAAGGAGAAAAAGGATGTTTATTATAGGGACCTGTGTATTGCATGACTCACGGGATTCAATTGAAAGTTCAAGGCATACAGGCAACTTCGGCGAAGCTTCCAATTTGGAGTCAATAATGGAGGACAATAATGGAGGTGTACCTTTTCAACATGCCCAGTTTCTTTCGAGTTTCTTCTTGGTGCTTTTCACTTTGTCCTTTTGAACTTTTGAATTTAAAAAATTTTGATTTTGAAACATTTAAATCATTTGTGATTATTCTGTAGATATATCTATAGCTGGACATATTTAAAGTCTCAATCCAGTATTGTAAATTCACAATTTATCTATATAAATGCATAATAACAAAATATTCCTAAAGAATAGCCACTTATTATGACACATGTGACCCTACATAATTAGAAAAATCTCCTTCATACTACAGAGAATTGGATTTGCCACATTCACAGCAAAAAATGCTCTGCTTAAGCACTACCTAAGCATATGGTTCTTACTCACTATGAAATATTTATTTTGATCTTTTTTTTGCCTTAAAGACTTACTTTTTATTATAATTAATTTTAATCACTCAAATATTATCATAAAATGCGACTTTGTATTGAAAAGCATATGATTGTGCAAATCTTTTACTTCTACGCAAGTGGACTATCTACGGATGAGGAAGAGCAGCGATGCCCTGTCATTGGCCATGCTGCCACTCCATCGTGGTGTTGCTTTCAGCGTGGAAATAAAAGCAAGAGAAACCACGATGGTCTTGACCATAAGAGATGACCTTGCTCAGCTGAAGAAAGGGAAAAGGAGATTAATGACGGCCATTGCCGATGTCGGCCAAAAGATAAAAAGACGAAGAAAGTTGCAGTGATGGGGGTGTCTTCTTCATTTTGGCATGTTTTATTTACATATGTCCTGTTTTTCGTGTCGTTATTCGCTGCTTTGACTTGCTGACTAGATTGGTGCGGTGTACGAAGTCTTTGAACGGATGACTTGTCCACATTTTTTTTTTTCTCATTTAGAACACTAAGTATTCAAATCATTCGACATAATTAACATCGATTTATACAGGCAAATTGCTCCATCCACGTGCGTTAGGTTGGCTCTATTCACTGGATGGCTAGCGAGACACTCTAGGGTAGACACCGTGATCAAATCTGAACAAAATATTATTTCAAGAATCGCATTCAAAATACACATAATGCATTCATGACGGTTTATACGAACCCAACTTTGCACAAATTGCGTACAAAACAACAATCCTTCCAAAGACATGGCAATCATATGTCATAATTATGACCATCTTCGATACACTACTTTATACAACTTAGCAACACCTTATGGAAACGTTATAATCCTATGCTTTCAAGCCATTGCCTCAAACGATTGGAATACATAAATAACGACATGCTTACTTTTTAGTAAATTGGAAGATCATGCGATACCATATTACAAGATCCCTAAGAGATGCCAAAACACCATTCAATTAAATCCTGTTTTTACCTTTTAATTAATCACAGGTGTCCCACACAACTTTAATAAATCTGAAAGGTTTTAGGCATGTGGAAATATATGTTATCAGACGATAATTAAGAATTAAGCCATCTAATTAGTCCTGCGGTGGCTAAACATGCTGATCAATAACATAATTTAGAAGGGGACATCTACAAATATTTAGTATTCTCTTATTTTTAGGTGGAGGCACAATGCATGTGAAGGTGACGTCCCCTTCTTCACTCAAAAGAGAGAGACTCCTTCCTATTGGTCAGGGAACATGAGAATTTTTGGGTACCAGACGCGGACTGGCTAGGTTGAGAGAACAATTAAAAAACTCATACTCGGCACATACATATACGGTGAGATTTTATTAGATCAATGTCAACTATTTTAAAAATTTAAACTATTAAATAAATGTGCAATTTATTATTTTAATATTCTAACATACACTACATATTTATTTACATACAAATAGACTAAAACTTAAGAGTAAATCCGGGAGTTGTCAATAAGTGGTCTTGGATAACGTTTCATATTTTGAAATGTTAAATATGTTGTCAACATTAAATTTTGTTTTAGAGCTTCCGGTTCTCTTAGATAACTCTAATTTTATCGTCAATCAAGAGTTTAAGCTTGTAAATATTGGTCAATATCTTAAGAAAATACAAATTATTTAAATATTCTGACAGACACTATATATTTATTTACATACATATAGACACAGATTTTGGACGTTTGTATTGCATGACTCATGGGATTTAATTGAAAGTTACGGACAGGTAACTTCGCAGCAGGTGCAGCTTCCAATTTATAGTCAATAAAGTTGATGGCTTTATAAAAAAGTAAGGTGGAGGACAATTATGGAGGTGTACCTTTTCACATGCCCAATTTCTTTTGAGTTTTTTCCTGGTGCTTTTCCCTTTGTGCTTTTGAACTTTTGGATTAAAAAAATCTGATTCTCAAACATTTAAATCATTTATGATTATACTATAGCTATATCTATATTTAAACATATTTACATAGATAAAATCACAAGTTATTAATATAAATGCATAATAATAAAATATTTCTAAAAATTTCCTATCATTATGACACATGGGACTCCGATAATTAAAAAAATTCCTTCATACCACATTAATTGGATTTGTTGGATTCACTACAACAAATGCTTCACCTAAGCACTACCTAAGCATATACTTACTGCTCACATTGAAATATTTGATTTGATCTTTTCGCCTTAAAGACTTACCTTTTATCATAATTAATTACCATTAACATAAATATGCCTTTATATTAAAAAGCAAACAGTTGCGCAAATCTTTGACAACACTTATTTTCTTATGGACAACTATTAGAATGCGAGCATGGTGTAGTTAGTGGCGTTTGAAAGTAAAACCAAATCAAATTATATAAATATTAAAATATATCTTAAATTTGAGCAGATTAAATCACATCAGGCCTGATGAGAATTATGGATGCTCGACCTCTGTTCAGGAGTCGTCAGAGGAAATGCAATGGTGGCCTGTCCATGGCCATTATGCCATCCCATCATGGTGTTGCTTTTAGCGTGGAAAGAAAGAAAGAGAGACCACGATGGTCTTGACCATAAGAGTTGAACTTTGCTCAGCTGAAGAAAAGGTAAAGGAGATTAATGATGGCCATTGCTGGGCCAAAAGAGGAAAAAGACGAAGAAAGTTGCAACGATGGTGTCTTTTCATGTTTGCTTTCTTCTTCTTTACTTTCTTTGGCTGAATTTCCTCTTTAAATGCGAACATGAAGAGCTCTTAATGTGATAGAGAGCTAGGAGGGCTGCACAAAGGAGATTGGAAATTTCCTTTTAAAGGTTTTGATTCAGAAAGGTTTTCTTCTTACCTAAATGGCCGAGTTGAAAGAAATGAGTGAGATAGGTATGCTATCTCCAAAACCAACAGGCACACCTAGCCATTCCAAGGGAACTGCATTATAGTCTCTTACTTGCTTCTAAAAACCATCATTTAAATTTCAGATTTTTGATTCACAGGTATCACGTTGTGGCAAGTGGAAAGCATACTTAAATCATATCACCATACTGAATTAATAGCAAGATCCTAATTAGAAGAGATCATTCTAGGGGAAGAAAGGACAGAGCTTAGGGAGCCATGATTTTGAACACAACACGATTTTATTTTCATGGCTAAGTCCCGCCACTTGGTCATCACAAAATGAAGCCGATTAATTAATATGTGTGTCATTCAGAAAAATCATAAGTCGATCAATAATGTGAGGAATTATTTGAGAATTGTACTTCAAGGACGTAATTGGAAAATTTGGTATTGAAAAAGTGTTGTGGGGAGTCTAACCCCCCCCACACATAAATTAACCCCATGACTGCAACTGTCTTTCGTTTTCTCGCAAATGATCAATGCTTTATCATGTGCACCTATTTTCCAATCAGCCTAATTTTCTTAAATTGATTGGTGGCAACTCCATCTCCTTCTTTAATTAAAACACTAGAGATGGCCCAAGACTTCCAATTACGTAGCTGCTCCTCCTGCATAACAAAACCTCGGAGCTCATGAACGTTGGGCAAGGCGTTACATGACCTATATGAATACTTCAACGTGTTGATCTAGTTTGGAGGGCTATATATTGCATCAAAGTGGTTGTTGAAGGTTGGCCGAGTTGATCAAAACGCTTTCAAAGTTTTTGTTTTTACTTCTTTGCTTATTCTTTGAAAAAATAATATATTACGATTCTACTCGTAATTCTCTAAGAGAGTGTTGATGTAATTACTGTACAAAGGGTCTTGAGTGTAGAGTGAAATTAGTGTACTTGTAGAGCGAGCTACCATTCTTCTCGAAAAGACAATTTCATCTTAAAGGCTTCAAGTATTGCATTAATGGATTGAAGCCTTGTTGATAGACTGAAAAATTGTTCAAAAAGTCATTAACATATTGCATGGCGGTTAATGCAATTATAAACTTTTCAATTTGGCAAATTTAGTCCTAAAGATTATGATGATTTTTGAATATAGTCCATCCTATCAATTTTGATAAAAATTGTTAACGTGATAATTCAGTTAGTGCTGGCCATATTATATGGAATAGTCAGACAATCGACGGCTGACGTGGATGATTTTTGCAATTTCATTTCAATTTTCCTTCGTTTTCTTTTCCTTCATCTGAATAGAATTTGAGTCCAAGGCACTTGCCTTTTGAATCCACCTGGGTTGCTTCGATATTACCACCATGAATCCTAAGCCAAGAAACCATAAATTTTTCTAATGTTTAGTGACTCAAGAAATTCAATCAAACTTATTGCTTACGTTCTTTGTTTCTGAAAATGAAAAGTGACTTTTACCGGCCCCCAAAAGAGACAGAAAGTATAAGGGTAAAGAGCAAGGGCTTCGTAAGCTCTTGTCCTCATCGGAAGGTGATTACGAATGTCCCTACTAAGTGTAGTAGTTAAATGATTAAGCTTATGCTCCGTTTGTTTCAGTAGTATATGAATAATTTGAAAATTATTTTCTTAAAAATGATAATTTATATTATTTGAAAAAATTAGTCAATGAAAAATGTCTTCATTATTGATAACAATCTGTTTCTAAATATTTTCGTAAATGATGACAATATTTCTTATTTATTTATTTTTTTAAGCGATATAAGTTATTATTTTTAAGAAAAACTTTTTCAAATCATTTACTTTTTTGCGAGACAAACGCACCATTAACTTCTTGTTTTTCCTCTTTGACACCATCCAAGTTCGTTCCTCCACAGCAACAGCACCCCCACTTATTCAATGAAGCTCCAAAAATGTAAAAATAAAAGAAAAGAAAAACATTACCATTTTGGATGAATCGCTAGAGTGACGAGAGACGCAAAGCGAGAACAAAGAGCATTCATTTAGAATCGAAACAGGGTCGGAAGTGAGTACATGGAGGGGTCCCAAGCCATCGAGTCGACTAGAGGCGTCAGCCACTTGACCGACCTTTGAAGAGCTCTCATGGTTGATGCTTGTTTCTTCTCCCAACACTCTGACAAATTACTGCGAAGCTTTGCTTGCTTTTCGCTTCTTCCCCAACTATCGCCTAGATTTACCCAGGAGCATTACGACCCTTCCCGGCCACAGGCAAGGTCCATGGCCATCGCTTGGATTTGGGTGAGGGCCGCGACGCCCTTTTCAGGAAGGTGAACCTTAAGGAAGGGAGTTAACAAAAATAAAAAAATTCTCAAAACGATGTTATTTTGATCATTAATGGTCCACGTCAATATCGGCCGTTCTACATTAGATACAATTGGCGATGACTAGATAGCCATATCAATGATTTCTCGTCCAAATTGATTGGATGGGCTATATTTGCACGAGTTTTAGGACTAATTTGGCTAAATTGAAAAATCTAGAATTTAATTAGTTACCATACAATATATTTAGAACTTTTTTTGGCATTTTCCCCATTGTTAGACCATTAGTGCTTGGATAATGGACGAGGTTAAGTGGATAGGTTGAACCACTATAATTTTCTTTTTTTGTCAGGCCCTACCTTTTCTTTCAGACTTTTTTTATTGTCACGCCCGCACTTCCCGGGCGCCCACATCCCTCGCAGAGGTCGACAATGTCGACGTCCCCTGACGACGCGTCGCCGACCCAACGCCCAACACAGAGATTGAAGCCCACGCGGAAGCAATACAACACTTGAACAGTTTTGAACCAAATAACCAAGGATAGCCACTCAATAAACAACATGAACCATTACACTTGCGTAGGTACTGGGCACCAGACACAATATTCAATTACAGCCCAAACTTCAAAAATCAAGAGCAGTTCAAGCCACCACAACTAGTCGGGGGCTCCTCCCAAAACACTTCGGTACGCCTGTCATCCTCCAAGCTGGGGGTCTGAAAAGTCGGTTTTTCAACAACCGTGAGAATAAATCTCAGCGAGTAATTCCCTAAACCTAAACTAGGCTAACGTGCACCTCCTGACAAGTACTAAACAAACAGCACACAGTCTAAACAATATGACTCAGGCCCTCGGCCCGAATCTAGAAATTACTTGACCCTGCAGGTTAGGCATTCCATGAATAATAACAATCACGCAACAGAATTTAATCACAGTACATACACGCGCATTCCTATGTCGCAACGCATGTTATGCATATGCGGTGCTACGCACTCGGGCTCATGCCTCATCAATGCATTACCGCATACTTGCACACTAGCACTCAGCCATTTTCTCAATTTCTCCTCCGACCCGCGTTAAGCGCGCCGGGTCCGACCAGCGTAAACGCATCAAGTCCATCACTTGAGATCGATCTCTGCCCGCGTAAAACGCATCAGGCTCATGACACATTACCCGCGTAAAACGCATCAGGTTGGTCATCTTCCGGTAAACCGGGCATCATCCCGCGTAACACGCCTCAAGACGGGTTTACTACCCCGCGTAACACGCATCAGGGTTTATTGTGATCACACATTCACAAGCACCAATTTTATCTCGAACCCGCGTAAAGCGATAAGGGGCATTTTAGGTGATCACAATGCACATGTCACTTGGGCACACTTGTAAATGCACGTGCCGTGTCAATGCTCGTGATGCACATCCATGACTGCAATAACCACATTTGGGCACTCACAATTTCACAATGAGCATTCAGTTCAATAAATCACGAACCCAATCAACCAAATCACCCAGCACAGTCATGGCACAAATTCGACACGTAATTTATGCATATAAATCACCCAATTGAATTAGTATGAAACTTATGTACTCGAAGCCCGCCAAGCTACGCTATTCTTAGTCACACTAGGCATGTGGCACTATGTCACGGAATTAATCACAACCAAGTACAAATCAGCCAATTAATCTGCCAATCTAAACACTCCAGATAATTACACAATTAACCTCGAATTGATCGCGTCTTGTCCAATTAAATCCCGATATGGCCAGCCTCCAAACAGATTAATTCGGGCCTATAAATATCTCCAAAATATTCTATTCGACTCTCCAAAATATCATCCAAATCTACCACCACTAGACCAAATACGACGCGCACTATAATCCACGTATTAAATCCGAACAATCCCGAACTCGGCCAGATTTAGTCCGAACGGACCAGCCCATTTATTGCGCCTCTCGGGCCACTAATCCTCCATTAATTTATCATACTAATCCACCAAATTGGCCACAATCAAAATCCCTAATCGCTTTCACAATTTAACCCCTAAATTACCCTAATTAACCCCTAAACTTGTCTAAAAATGCAAATAATCCTAATTAGGGTTTAGGGTCAAACTCACCGGGTGTCCTAAGCTTCAAACCGAGCCGTGCACCGGGCGACAATGGCCGTCCTTCGCCGAACAAGAACGGGCGCGGGCGGTTCCGTGAACCAGCGAGAGCTTGGACGGAGGGGCGGCTGGTCGCGGCGGCCGGGAGGGAGAGAGAGGGAAGTGGGGCGGGCGAGCAAGGCTGGGTGAGGCTGAGGTGGCGGCGGGGCGGGCTCCGGCTGTGGCGGGCCAAATCCGGCGAGCAAGGTTCAGCTGGGCGAAGGCTCACTTGAAGCTGAGGCTCAAGGGAGAGGGAGGGCTTGAGAGGGAGAGAAGAGGGAGCTCTTAGGGACCCAGCAGTGGTGAATGGGCCAGCAGTCGAGCGGTGGCGGCGGGCAACTCAGCCCAGCGGGGTACGAAGGAAGGAGCAGAGGCACCAGGAGAAGAATAGGGAAGAGGGTGTGGCGGTCAGAATGTGACTGCGTCTCGGTGGCAGGCTGAGCAAGCCGTGGCTGAGGCAGCCCGAAGAAGCCCATTCTGGCTGTGACTTGCTTCGCTTGAAGGGAGAGGGAGGAACGAGCCAGGTAGCCCGGTTCCCAAATTTAGTAGATGACCCGGACGATCTCGGCCAGGCGGTCAAGCGCAATGAGGAAGAAGAAGGTACAAGGCGAATCCAATGGGGCGGGGGAGAAGGGAAGAAGAAGAGAAGAAGGAGAGAAAGAAAAAGGAAAAGAAAAAGGAAGGGGGGGAGAAAGAGGAGAGAGAGAGTCTGACAGGGGGGGGGGGGAACGTGACCGGACGAGAGGGGGGGCGATGGTCCCGAGGGAGAGAGAGAGAAAAAAAAATTAAAGGAAAATATTTGACTCCTAAAATTGACTGCCAAGTTCAGGGTCTAGATAACGATAAAAATTTGATCAAGTGCGATTCTAGCGAAATTCTAGTTTAAAAATAATAACCGAGAGTGATCGGCTTCCTGGGTAGATTCTACTATAAGCACACCGACAAATCACGCTTTTTATAAATCCCAAAATGAGTCAAATTGAATGTTACATTTATTCTGCCTTTTATAGAGCACTAGAGTCAAATCCCATATGCATCATTGGTCCCATCCCTCTCTACTAGCAAAGTTGAGTGCCCGCCGCTAAAACCACTATAAATTGATTTGTAATCTCTTTTATCCATTACTCTCTTTACATTTCTAATGATTGAAGATATTTTCTATACATAGCAGATTTTGTCTACAAACACTATTTCATCCTTTGTGCTTTTCACTTTTTGCTTTTGAACTTTTGGATTTAAAAAAGTTGATTCTCAAACATTCAAATCATTTATGATTATTCTATAGCTATAGTTGGACATACTTAAAATTACAATCCAGTATTTTTAATTCACAATTTATCTATATAAATGCAATAATAACAAAAAGTTCCTAAAGAATCGCCTCTCATTATGACACATGGAACTTTGGATATTTAGAAAAATTTCCTTCAGATCATAGAAAATTGGATTTGCTGCATTCACTACAAAAAGTGCTTCACCTGAGCACCACTAAACCATATGCTTCCTACTCATTATGAAATATTTGTTTTTATCTCTTCGCCTTAAAGACCCACCTTTGACTATAATTAATTACCTTTAATTACTCAAATATTCTCGTAAAATGTGCCTTTATATTAAAAATCAAATGATTGTGCAAATCTTTTACTTTTTTTTGAAATGGACTATCTATAGTTGAGGAATTGTAATAATGGCCGGTCAATGGTCTTGAGTCTCTTGACCATAAGAAACAACTATGCTTAGCCGAAGAAACGGAAAAGAAGATTGATGATGGCCACCGCCGATGTTAAAGATTGATCAATGGTCTTCTCGCAATTTCGCATAAAGCCTCGCGGTTCTCGAATGCAAGTCGAGGACTTTGATGTTAAAGTCATGACGATTGACGAAGACTTTCGAGACTTCTAGGAGACTGTTTAAATATTTTGCATGATGTTTAATTTAACTAATGCCTTTATGACGCTTTCGTTAGTGAGATCTTCATAAAAATAACATTACATTTCGTGACATATTTATAGTGAAATAGTTATGATAACATGTATGTATTTTTATGTTTTGATACGTTTTTTTTTTATTTCAGATTAAATAAAAGGGTTAATACCACGCAAAAATCCCAAACTAGTATATATGTGACAATTTTACCTCAAATTAATTTTTTGACCACTAAAAAATCTATCTGGTACATTTGTGACAAATTTACCCTCCGTTATATAGGATTAATACCATGAAAAATCACAAATTGGTTAACTTGTGACAAGCAGTGGTAAAACCACAAACCGGTACATCCGTCAATTGCTATGTGTCATCAAACTTAGCAATTTATCACATGAGTACTAGTTTGAAGTTTTTCGTGATATTAACCCTAAATAAAATTCAAAATTTGAATGTCGTTGTATTTTGAAAAAGTCCTCAAATTCAAGTAATGAGTAGAAATCCTCAAACAAGGAAAAGAAGTATAATAAAAATTATTAAAGTATCCCACATTGGTTGTTTATACGGTTTACATGCTATTTGTACGATCTGGTCTCTTTTTCCCTATCAAGTTTTTGGGTTGGACATTTTCACATGTATCATAACCCGATTCTATCTCAGTTTATTTCGACCACGCTGATTCTTGTTCGTGAAATTCCGTCGTTCTTTTGGATTGGACATTTTAGCAGCAATAACATTACATTCATTAATGGGAAAGAGCTTCTATTTACATTCTTAATGTGAAAAGCATCTCCACCCGATCATCCTCCTCCAGAAATTTACAAAAGAAGAACAAGTGCGTTTCATTAGAAAAGGAGAAAAGGACGTTTATTGTAAGATATAAACGATGAAATTCTTGGTTTGAACGCCAAGTCCGATGCCACTTTCGTTAGTGAGAGACTTAATTTTGGACGTTTGTATCACGTGACTCACGGGATTTAATTGAAAGTTAAGGACAGGCAAATTCACAGCAGCTGCAGCTTTCAATTCATAGTCAATAAAGTTGATGGCTTTAGAAAAATGAGACTTAGGACAACGATGGTGATGTACCATTCACACGCCCAATTTCTTTCGAGTTTTTCTTGGTGCCTTTGAACTTTTAGATTAAAAAATGATTCTCGAATGTTTAAATCATTTATGATTACTCTATAGCTATATCTATGGTTAAACATATTTATATAGACAAAATAACAATTTATCTATATAAATGCATAGTCACGTATATTCCTAAAAAATCAACTCTCATTATGACATATGGAACTCTAAATAATGAGAAAATTTCCTTCATACCACAGCGATTGGATTTGCTGCATCCGCTATAAAATACTATCCACCTATGTCTATACTTACTACTCTTAATGAAATATTTGATTTGATCTCTTCAGCTTAAAGACTTATCTTATTATAATTAATTACATTTAACCACTCAAATATTCTCATAAACGTTCGACCAAAAAAATATTCGCATAAATGTGCCGTTATATTAAAAAGTAAATGATTGCGCAAGCAACACTTATTTCCTTATTTACAACCATTAGAATGTGAACATGGTGCAATTAGGAGAAAATATTCAAAAAATATCATAAACCTATTGTATGGCGGCTAATTCAATCTTAAACTTTTCAGTTTTGCCAATTGAGTTCTAAACCTTATAATGATTTAGTCATTTTGGCAAATTTTTATCAATAATCGTTGACGTGGACATCGGCTGTCCGGCCAATAGAATTTGATTTTATGGTCTTGATCATAAAATATTACTATTTCTGTTTCAACCCTTTGATTGGTTCTCCTGTGATTAGTCCTTTATTTCCTTTTTTCTTTATCTAAAATACTCCATTATTTCCCTCAAGACGTCTTGACATGGCCACATTCGGCGACTTTCAACCATTTCATATTCATATTCACATTCGATGACCCAATTCAAAATGTTATCTAGAAAAGTTTCTAATTATTAAACCGCACCACCAACCCCCTGCCCCTTTTGTGAGTTATTAATTTTATGTTCATATGATAATGAAGATCCAAATTATTTCTATTATCCGATTCGAGTTGATATCAAAATTTGTTTCATGTCATCACTCGAATAAGAGAAAAGTTAAATAGGAGATGTTTTGATGACAACTATAGGGCGTCTCTGTTGGTACCAATTATAGGTTTAGAGTGAGGAGATTGGTATCAACTCCTTTAAGCATGCAATTGATTTTTTATTTTATTTTTCTCCTTTTCCCCTTCTTTATTTATATTTATTTATAGTGAAGTGAAATTAAACTAAAAATTAACTAAGTGCCGAAATAAATATGAACTAGAATTTATATGCATGCATCTAAATTAGATGCCAAAATACTATGTAATATAAATCCGGATTTCATGAAAATTTACACTGCTTTCACTTGAAATTTCAACCTTAAACTTCATACGAGAACGAAGTTAGTGCACCCCAGAAAATAAAGAAAACTAGACGAAATGCTATGAATTAGAGCGAAACTAATCCACACAATGCGAAATCAACTTGGATGATTACATCTATACTAATTGATGAAATTAACTATTAATTAAAAATAAAATTTTTTGTTAAGACTCGTGTGCAAATTGAACTACATCGTGCAGATTTTTTAACTGTTTACATATTTATGCTTACTGAAACACGAATAAAAATCAACATGAACTAACGCAAAAAGCCACGCACGTGCTTGCTTTTATTTCCTTTCCTCTTCTTCTTTTTTCTCCTTTCTTTTAACACGTACAGCTAAAATCCTTTTCACTTGTGTTGGCTGGGTAAGCCTGTCGATATTTTTTCTCTTGTGGTGAGCCAGGCTTGTGCTGGCTTTGGCTTGAAGTTCAAATGAATTTATGACTCGTTTAGGGCCCGTTTGGTAAGTTTCTAAA
Source organism: Syzygium grande (assembly GCA_024733475.1). Classification (NCBI taxonomy): domain Eukaryota; kingdom Viridiplantae; phylum Streptophyta; class Magnoliopsida; order Myrtales; family Myrtaceae; genus Syzygium; species Syzygium grande. The sequence goes on from JAMXDD010000019.1 coordinate 282,848, forward strand.
CAGTAAAAATTTATATTCTTTTGTTCTCGAGAATCAATTTGGGAACAGAAATCTGTTTTTTAAATTTTTTTTTGGCTCCCGGGCACAAATTTGCAAAAAATTATTCCCAGAATCAATTTTGGAACAAAATCAAGAAGCAAAAAAAAAAAAACTTCTTAATTCTATGAACAATTTTTCCATTTCTGATCTTTTTTGGTTTTCTTCTTCCTCATTCTTGGTTTGTTCTTCTTCTTCTTCTTCCTTGCCCGATGTCGATTGTCTACCGTTGGGCATCGGCGACTTCGCGATCACTACAAGCCCGGGGCGGCGAGGGTGTCACAACCCTCGCTCGGCTATGGTGAGGCCGACCTTGCCGTCGCGACCTAGGCGAGGGAGATGGGTCACGACGGCGAGGTCGGCCTCGCCCGGGATCTTGGCAAGGTGAAGCCTCGTGCGGCCAAGGCAAGGTCAACCTCGCCATCGCGACCGGGCGAGGGCGCCGGGCGCCTTGCCGGCTCCGGCTTGTGGCCGGTGACCAAGGAAGGAAAGGGAAAGAAAGAAAAAAAAAAAGAAATATTAAAAAATTTAAAATATTATTAATAAAAAAATTTTATGTAGTTAGTAAATACATTTTTATTTTTTTTCCTATTTCAAGAATAGAAATTTTGATCGGGTTATCAAATACCTTCAAATGTTTAGAAATTATTTCTGAGCGGAAAAAAAAATATTTTTAAATAAAATTAACTTTCGAATATAAAATCGTTGTCATGCGTGCCCTTTGACATATCGGGTTTAATTGAATTACCCGCGAAAGAAGTCAGATCCAAAACGTTATCGGCTCATATGCACCAGGCGCATGTAATTTATCGCACGAATTTTAAAGAGACCACGTAATTAGACTAGACACAATGGCCCGGAGGAGAGCTAAGATGCAAAACATCCTTGGACCCCAGAGTTTGGAAATGATAAGGACAGAACCATGCAGATGAAGAGAGAGAGAGAGAGCGCGCTTTGAAAAAGCCTGAACTGAAAACACAAAAAGTAGAGTCGTCCATCGATCAATCAATCTCCCAAAAACCCCAAACATTGGCCGGCGTGAGGACGGGGATGAAGATAGAAAATTACGCATGCAAAAGTCAAGCCTTCATCATCAATCTCTCCCCTTTCCTGCTTTTGTCTCTTCCTTTCTTGAACTTTGCCCGATTCTTCCTTACAAATTTTCTTTCTT